>PVLC010036825.1:0-15591 GCA_004027655.1 Graphiurus murinus | reverse complement strand
TTTTTTTTTTTTTTTTTTTTTTTTTTTTTTTTTTGCGGTACTGAGGATTGAACTCAGGGGCGTTCTACCTCCGAGCTATACCCCCAGCCCTATTTTTTATTCTTTATTTTGAAAATGGGTCTCACTAAGTTGCGGAGTGCCTCACTAGGTAGCTGAGGCTGGCCGCGAACCCGGATCCTCCGGTCTCAGCCTCCCGAATGCTGGGATTACAAGCGTGCGCCACCACGCCTGGCTCCTGTTTCCAATTTAAAAAAAAAATAGGGCTGGGGGTGTAACTCATAGGTAGAATGCTCCTGGGTTCCATCCCCAGCATAAAAAAAAAAAAAAAAGAAATAGCTCCTTTCGACAGAGGAGGTTAATTTCCAAAAAATCAATCCCCAGAACCAGATTTCCCATGTTTAGACATTTAAAAATTGGGACATTCACCTGTATTGACATAGGGTGGGCTGGGGTGGTATGCCTGTTTATGAAAGTTTTCTTTATACAAAATTTAGAAACTCATCCTAACTTACTCTGGGCTGGTTCTATCCTGATTTGGGAGAAATATAAGGAGATTTATTACATAGAATAATCGGGTATTTTTAATTAAGGTTTAGAAAAGAAGAACATGTAACAAGTATAACACTTCCTACATATAACCTATATCATATAGATATAACCTATATCAGTATAACCTATATCAATATTGATGTAGGTCCATACCCAGAGGAAAAGAAGTGAAACAACTTTACTTCACAAGCAGTACTTAACAAAACATTTATCTAGAACTGCTATTTATTTGTTTATTTATTTACTTATTTGCGGTACTAGGGATTTAGCCCAGGGACATTCTACCTCTCAGCTACATTCCCAGACCTACCTCTCAGCCTCCCAAGTATTGGGATTACAAGGGTGCCCCACCATGCCTGGCTGAACTGTTTCAAGTCAAATACTTACTTGTACCTAATTCAGGGGGGAAAAAACCCTTGTGTTAATTGTCAGGGGAATTAACAACAACAACAGCAGCAAATCTCAGCTTGCATGTTTGTATCTGCTATCATAGCAAAATACATAATTTTGGAATGTCATATTGATCATTTCAAGAAAGTGTGAATGATTAATATGTTTAACAAGCTCAAAAATAAAGGCCATAAGTTTATAAGGCTTCAACTGAAAATAATTATATATAAGGTGAACTACTCTAAGCTTAGAACATTCAATTTTCTTTTGTAGGGATCTGAAACCTTTGCGTGTGAATATGAGGATGAGACGGCAACCGTTGTAGGATTTCTGGACAGATGGATTACCTTTTGTCAAAGCATCATCTCAAAACTCATTTGATAATGGTGTGCCTCCTGCTCAAAACACCTAAGACTTTCTATTTATTTAAATATTTAAAAGGTTATATTTATTTTGGATGTATGGTTTGCTACCTTTTGTAATTGTTATCTCAGTCTTCATAGCTTATAAATATGGATCTTTTAAGATTCTTTTTGTAAGCCCTAAGGGCTCAAAAATGGTTTCATTTATTTATCCAAAGTATTTATTATTATATTGAATTGTTAAATAAATTATCTATGTAGATTAGTTAGTAAAATTATTTAATAAATTCGGTGACTACAAACAAGCGTGGATGTTTGTTTTTTGGGGTAAGAGCATGGAGTAAAGCATTAAAATACTTCTGACTTACACACAAGAAACCTATGATGGCTAAGATGCTTACAGAGATCACGCTGCCCCTGGAGAGGCTTGCAGAAGAAAGACCCTTGCATTCTCCCTTCAAGAGCTGATTACATCCCTAGTTCTGGGCTAGAAAAAACAAGTTAAACAAAAAACCTTCTGATCAGGCTATATACCATTTTCCTTTCCCTGAAATTTTAAACAAAGCGCCAAACACAATTTTTTTTTTTTTTTTTTTTTTTTTTTTTTTTTTTTTGCGCTACTGGGGATGTAACCCAGGGGCATTCTACCTCTGAGCTACACCCCCAGCCCTATTTTTAATTCTTTATTTTTGAAACAGGGTCTTACTAAGTTGCAGAGGGCCTCACTAAGTAGCTGAGGTTGGTCACAAACCTGTGTTCCTTCTGTCTCAGCCTCCCGAGTACTGGGATTACCACGCCCAGCCAAACATGATTCTTGAAACTCTTATCTTAGTCTGTTTTGTGTTACCTTTGCTGGACTTTACAGAGAAAGGCAGTTTCTTTAGTGTATACCGTGGGTGTTCAAGAGTATGCTGTCATTGTCTGCTGGGCTCTGTGAGGGCCCACCATGGTGGCAGAGGGCATCACAGTGGTGGTAGTGTGTGTGCAGAAGAGAGATTTAGGGAAAATCCCGGGCTCACTTACAACAACCCTTTGCCCTGGAAATTATCGTCCCGCAAGATCTCACTCACTCTCTTGAGGTAGCACTAATCCATTCATGGGGTGGAGCCTCCAGAACTGACTCCCTCCCACCTCCTAGACATAACACTAACTAAACACCATGACCAGGGGGTCAGTTATAGCACAAGAACCTTTGGGCGACAATCATACCCAAATGTTAGCAGCACTCTACATAGAATGAGTGTGCCCGTGCCCCTCTCTCTATCCCCACATCTTCCTTTGTTCTGCTTCCTTCTCCTCTGGCTTTCCTATGGGTTCTGCTACTGAGGAGCCCTGGCAGGAGGTCTAAGGGACAAAACAGGTTCCGCTGACTTTATGGAGTAGCCTCTGGATGGCTCTGCTTCATGACCAAAGACCCTAGCTTCTCTCAAGGTGGTGCTCTGATGCTTGTTTCTGCTCGGCTCTAATGATCTCTTTCCACTTTCAAGCTTAGTGATGCCCTAGGGTACTATTCCTTCCAGACTCTTTGTACCCCAATTAAAGTTCTGCAGATCATCCCTATTCAGACCTCCTTCTAAGTATGAAATCTATTTCCTGCTAAGACTCAGATCCAATAATTATACCATAAATAGCCGCAGAAATTAGATACTCAAAATGGGATTCTGGAACTAGGTTGTTCATGTAGTCAAGGAACCGAGCGATAATAGACATGGAAAGTCTATGGGATATAGTAGCATTTCAATTACTCAACTTATCATCGATGAGTATGGGATGAAATGCATTTGGAGGGCAAGGTGCTGTAAGATCAAATGGTTGATATTTTAAGTTGCAAAAGCAACAACAGTTGTAAGAATTGTGATTACCATCCAGATTCCTCTTATCCCCTGAAGAACAAAGGCGAGTGAGTTATGAGTGTTCAATTAAAAACATTTGGGAGCCAGGCACATGCCTGTAATCTCAGTACTTGGGAGACTGAGACGGGAGGATTGCAGGTTCAAGGACAGCCTCAGCAAGTAGCAAGATGCTCTGCTACTTATGAGACCCTGTTTCAAAGATAAAAAATAATAAAAATTGGATGGGGAGTGTAGCTCAGAGGTAGAATGCCCCTGGGTTCAATCCCCAGTACCATGCACATAAAATATTAAGAAAAAAAAAAAACATGCAGCCAAATGTGGTGGTGACTCACACTTGTAATCCCAGTACTTGGAAGGCTGAGACTGGAGGATCTGGGTTCGCAGTCAGCCTCAGCTATAGTGAGACCCTCTGCAACTTAGTGAGACCCTGTTTCAAAATAAAAAATAAAATAAGGCTGGGGGTGTAGTTCAGAGGTAGAATTCCCCTGGGTTCAATCCCCAGTACCACCAAAAGAAAAAAAAATAAATTAAAAGAATATATTTGGGCATTAATAGTTGGTTGAGCGAAGGCTTGGATTTCACAATGGCCTCTCTAATGGTGCTGAAGCCCAGAGTTTCCCTATGGAAGAACAAGTCTAAAGGCCAAATGTTGGACTAGAGCTGTGTGTGCAATCTTCTCATTCCACCTAGAAAACATGATATATGTATTGGTGACGGGATGCTTCCTTCATGAGGCCAGAATGGTTTTCCTGGTTTGAGAATAATGGATTCTTGAAGTGTAGAGAGGCTGGTAGCAGCACACAGTCCTCTAAAACAGTGGAGGCAGTCACCACAATACACTACACGGCACAATGCTAATACAAGTATTTCGCCCGAAGAAATCTAAAAATTTATAAAATCCCTAAAAGTTGGAAGACAGATTCTTATACTGCTGGTTAGAAATGGATTTGAGTCACCAAATCTGGCATTTAGGGCCCATTTCCAGTTCCCAGAATTAAGCCACTTCATAAATCTCAGGGGAGGCAGCTGAACACTGCTAAGGATGAATCCTGCAATAGTGCCACAGACATTCACCGGGAATTTTTCCCTGAGCCTTTCTGGAAGGGTAATTTACCAGGGAGTCTAGGCGCTGAGGAATGGGAATTGCCCAGATATTCTGGCGGGTTATTAAATAATGGCTCTGAATTGATCCTATAGTTCTAAGACTCCACTGTGAGCCACCTGGAAGAGTGGGGGGTTATGGAGGTCGAGAGAGAGGGGAGCCATTAGCCTGAGTCCATCTCAAGAGGGTCCAAAGGGAAAGCAGAGCCCTCTCTGGCCAAGCATGTGCCCTGCTCAGGTGTCCTTTCAAGGGAGCATAGCTGGCTGACAGTCTACAGCGGCTACTGTTTGCATTTCCACAGCATGGGCAAGAGAATAACTTGCCTGTCTTGCCCAATTCTCCTGCTCTCTGGTCCAGTCATCTGGAGAGTACTGGGGCATCTTACTACTCACACAAAATCATACTGGTCCATTACACCAGTGATGGTGTAAGAACTGTATTTTGCAAGCAGAAGTACCAAGTAACACTAGTGCCTGAATCAGACTGTGTGGGCTAGGGGATAAATCCTGCAAAAGCTCAGGATGTGTCACAAAAGTGAAGTTTCTAGGGGTCCGGTAGTTTCAGCATGTTAGGAGAGTCCTCAAGAACAAGATGCTACACCTTAAACATTTTACTACAATGAGGTACAAAGCTTGAGACATCCCTGGAATATGAAGGTATGCTACTCTGGACCATTGTGGGTTAGCCTGTATGTCTCTCAGTTGTCAGTGAGGCACAGAGCAAGAAAGGGCTCTAGAGCAGGTCCAGGCCTTGTTATGATTCCTCAGCAATTCAGCTTTTATGATCCATCAAGGCCAGAGTATTCAAGGTGTTTCTGACAGAGATGCTGTAAAAGATTCTAGAACACCCTTGTAGGATGACTACAGTTCTATAGTTTTTAGAAAAGGCCAGGCCCTACTCTTCAGCTAATTCTCCATTTATTTTTATTTTTTGTGGTACCAGGGATTGAACCCAGGGGTGTTCTGCCTCTGAGCTATTACCCCAGTCCTATTTTCCACTTTATTACTATTATTATTTTTGCAATACTGGGGACTGAACTCATGGGCATTCTACCTTCAAGCTATACCCCCAGCCCTATTTTTTATCCTTTATTTTGAAACAGGGTCTAAGTTGCGGAGTGACTCACTAGGTAGCTGAGGCTGGCCACGAACCCGGATCCTCCAGTCTCAGCCTCCCAAATACTGGGATTACATGCGTACACCACCATGCCTGGCTCTATTTTCCATTTTATTTTGAAACAGGATCTCACTCAGTTGCTGAGGCTGGCCTTGAACCTGTGACCCTCCTGCCTTGGCCTCTGAAGTACTGGGATTACAGGTGTGCACCCCCATGCCCCCATTTAAAAGCAGCTCTTGGATCATGCCAGAATCCTAGCAGAGACGAGTACCTGACCACTTATCCTGGACATTCCAGCGTTTACTCCACAGGCCCATGTAAAAGTAGCGTGGGCACGAGGATGGAGACTATGCATGAGCCCAACAAGTTCACCACTCACAAAGGTTCCTCTGGCTCCTGCAGTTAGAGTGCCCGGCCTCTACACACCATAGGCCAATGCTGAGTTTTCAATGTGGCACCGTTCCCCAGAGGAACCAGTTGGCTCCTTGATGGAAGGTTGCTTCCACGAGATTCCTCTCCTGGAGTGAAGTGTTTTGTTCTCAGGGGTGCGCCCAAGGACCCACCCATGTTCCAGATTTTCCTTCTCTGCTTGAAGTGCTCTGCTGCACCACTAAGATATCTATGGAATGCCTTGTCATTCCAACACTGATTTCAACCAATGGATGTATTTTATGGTGAACAAGGTTGACAAGGGGATCACACACCCACTTGTCCTATCATTCAGAAGTAGGTGGGTGGCTTGATAAAACAGAGGAATGGCCTGCAGGAGGGTCGATTAGGACATTTCTTTGGAAACAATATCATGAGGATGAAGTGGGATACACCAGTTGTGTTAAACCAGCAGTAACCATGTAGTTCAGCCAGAGGGCAGAGGTCTGGAAACCAAGGAGCGGGACAACAGGGCTCCTCTCTCATTGTATTACATACCTCGCTTGAGGATTTCTCTAACGTCCCTTGCACGAAGGCCTACCCTCGTCAGCTGCAAGCCCCTAGTGCTCAACCAGGGCATACTTCTGCCAGAACTTGACTTCCACCAGCAAAGTGAGGGAATGGAAGCTGGGGCTTCCTTTTGGCCATCTGAGGGTTCTTCATGCAGTGGAATCAATAGGCACATAAAGGACTATTGTACTGATCGGGGTGACTGATTTTGGTGAAAATATGGAAACTGAGTTCTCGTTATAGAATAAAGGTAACAGCTACAAACTGGGAAGCATTATATGTGGAACCCAGAAAAGTCAGTGGGGACATCTGTTAGCTGGAAAACTGCAGTAATTTCCAAAATTCAAGACCACCAAAGATTCAGATTTCACAGAATTGGTATTTGGAGCATACCGCCAGGTAAAGAATTCCACTCATCCAAAGAAATGGCTGTGGGTAAAGGGGAACAAGTGTAGTGTAAGAAGGCAGCTACAATCACCAACTTTTGTAACTAGCTATTGAGACATGGACTCAAATAATTTCCGAGGCAGGAATATAGGGCTAAGTTTAAGTTGGTGACTGTCAAAACAAAACAACTGCATGCTGTATGCTTGATATAAGTGGCAGGAGGATCTTACCCAACCATATTCATTACTCAAGACAAACAGAAAGAGAGCATCAAACCTGTGCAGAAAAATCTGACCACAACCACTTTCCTGAAAGTAACTGAAACTCTGATTTAAATTCTTTTATAGTTTTGATTTGCATTTCCAAGATTGCTAATGATGTTGAACATTTTCTCATATATTTGTTGGCCATTCGTATTTCTTCTGAGAAATATTTAGTCCAATTGCCCATTATTGTTTTTTTTTTCTTTCTTGGTTATTATATATTCTGGATATTCTGTTAGAGGAGGAGCTAGAAAAGATTTTCTCCCATTCTGTGTGCCGTTTATGCTGTTTCCTTTGCTGAGCAGAAGATTTTTAATTTGATGTCATCCCATTTATTGATCTTTGGTTTAATTTCTTGAGATTTAAGGATTTTACTGAGGAAGCCTCTGCCTGTGGCCATGTATTGGTGAGTTGGTTCTATGTGTTCTTCTAGTAATTGTAAAGTTTCTGTTCTAATTTCTAGGTCTTTGGTCCATCTTTAGTTGACTTTTGTAAAGGAAGAGAGATGGGGGTCTAATTTCATTCTTCTGCATATTGATACCTAGTTTTCCCAGCACCATTTGTTGAAAAGGCAGCTAGAATGGCAATCATAAAAATACAAAACAATTTAAGTGCTAGTGAGGATGTGGAGAAAAGCGAACTTGAATACATTGTGGTCGGGACTGTAAATTAGTACAACCACTGTGGAGAGCAGTAGAGGTCCTCAAAAGATTAGAATGACCCACTTATACCACTCCTTGATATCTTTCCAAAAGAATTAAAGTCAAGATACTATAGTTACACAAGAATACCAAGGTTTAAAGTAGCACAATTCACAATATCCCAGTCATGGAGCCAACCTAAGTGTCCAACAGGTGAATGGATAAAGAAAATGTGGTATATGCACACGATGGAGTTTTACTTAGCCACAAAAGTACAAAATTATGTCACCTGCAGAAAAATGGATGGAACTAGAGAATATCATGCTAAGTGGGATTGCCAGACTCTGAAAATCAAGGGTCACATGTTTTCTCTCACATGTGGAAGCTAGACACAATAGGAAAGAAAAGGGACTTCATGAAAATAAGAGACAAGTAGACTAGTGGAAGAGGATTCATGGGGGGTGGCTTGAAGAAGGAAACAGACAAAATAATGCTATCCTTGTATATAAATGTATCATTATCAATAACACTAGCATCACCCATATGGAGGGAGGAAGCAAAGAGTGGAGTGTGGAGGGAAACACACCAAGAGAATTTGTGCACATATGAGTTTCTTACCATGAGTCTCACTTCGATGTATAACGTACTGATAAAAATTTTAAAAAGGAAATAGGGGCAAAAGATAATATATAGCATTTGAATATTGCAGAATCCTTGCATTGTTTAGGAAGTTCTAAATAAATGAATTTAAGACAGTCTATAGTAAGGCAAAGTAGATTATTAACATCTAGGGTAACCTCTAAAAGGATAGCATAACTAAAACGAAACAAAATAGAAAGTATAATGTTAAAAATATTTAACTAACCTAGCCAGGCATGGTGGCACAGGCTTATAATCTCAGTACTTGGGAGGCTGAGACAAGAGGATCCGGGTTCACAGCCCGTCTCAGCTACGCCCTCTGCAATTTAGTGAGACCCTGTTTCAAAATAAAGAATAAAAAAAATAGGGCTAGGTGTGTAGCTTGGAGGTAAAATGCTGCTGGATTCTATCCCCAGTACTGCAAAAACAAAAAACAAAAACCAAACAAACCTAAAATAGAGCAATAAAGGAGTAATAAAAGGAAAAGAAACATGAGACACACACCCCTAATAGCTAAGAAAGGAGACTTAAACCAAACCCCCATTAGGCCATCTCATTGACTATAACTGAACTACAAACTCTTAACTAAAAAGTTGTGATATGAAATTTAAAAACCAATAACTATTTATAAAACCCACTATTTTTAAAAATTAATATTTTAAAAAAAGGACAGGGACTTGAAAAGATAAAAGGATGATCTATGCTAACACCAAAAAGCAAAACAAAAATGAGAAGCAGCTAGATTAAGAAACAAAAATCCAGCCAGGCGTGGTAGTGCACACTTGTAATCGCAGCATTTGGGAGGCTGAGACCGGAGGATCTGGGTTCGAGGCCAGCCTCAGCTACCTAGTGAGACACTCCGCAACTTAGTGAGATCCTACTTCAAAATAAAGAAAATAGGGCTGGGGGTATAGCTCAGAGGTCGAATGCCTCTGAGTTCAATTCGTATCCCTTAAAGAAGTATAAGTTGGGTGTAGTGGTAAGTGGTACATACTTGTTTTCCTCCCAGTATCTGAGAGGCTGAGACAGGAGGATTGCAGGTTTGAGACCAGTCTCAGCAATTTAGTGAGGCCTCAGCAACTTAGTAAGATGCTGTTTCAAAATTAAAAAAAATAAAATAGGGTAGAGGTGTAGTTCAGAGGTATAATGCCCCTGGGCTCAATCCCTAGTAACACACACACACACACACACACACACACACACACACACACACATAAATGAAGATATCAAGAGAGCAGCTCACAGACACAGGAGTGGGAGTGAGATAGTGGCAGGAAGCCAAGCTCACATGTCAAGAGGGCTGTAGAAAGATTATCACTCTAAGACTTATGAGATGCCATTAAGTGAATATTCAAATTACAGAGTATAGAAATTATAGAGTATAGAAAACCTATTCAATGAAGTAATAGCTGAAAATTTCCCTAACACTGGGAAAGATATGGATATCCAACTATATGAGGCCCAAAGGACTCCAAGTAGATTTCACCAAAAAGATCCTTACTGTAGTATTATAGTCAACTGCCAAAAGTCTAAGAAAGAATTTCAAAAACAGCAAGAGAAAAGCACCAAATGATGATTAGGGGGGACTCCCATTATAGTCAGAG
Organism: Graphiurus murinus; assembly: GCA_004027655.1. Lineage (NCBI taxonomy): Eukaryota > Metazoa > Chordata > Mammalia > Rodentia > Gliridae > Graphiurus > Graphiurus murinus. Next base: position 5,746 of record PVLC010036825.1, on the reverse strand, counting down.
TTCTCAGCAAAATAGTTAGCCAAGAGAAAATGGGATAATATATTCAAAGTTCTCAAAGTAAAAATGTCAACCAAGATCTGGGCTGCCCAGGTGCTTCCCAGGGCCACAGGAGAATGGGCAGGCCACCTGACTTGCAGGGCTGGCTCCGCTGATCGGCTTGAGGACAATCTCAAGACGGCCTAATGTAGCAGAAGCCTGGGTGGGTAGGTCTCTGGGGCTCAGGGACCCTGGGAGCTGCAGGCTTCACTCCCAGCAAATGCTTCAAATTCTCTGTGGCATGCACAGGGACTGCTTGAGGTCTGCTTTCCCTTTTCCCATTGAGCAGAGCCCTCTTTGTTTAGGGCTAACCTCAGGAGACTGGAGAGCACACTGCGTGCTTAGCTCCCTTCTTTATGGGGCCAGCCTCTAACTGTGCTCGCACTGCAGCATCCCCAGTGCACTCCAGCACTCGGCCTCAAACACCCCAAGCAGCTACTGCTTTTTCTTCATTTTGGTCCTTTGTTGTGGAGGGAAGCAAGCCAGGCACCTCCAGTTGATCCATCATGCTGATTTCACTCCGACTTTTAATTTTTGTATTTTTGGCACTGGGAATTGAACTCAGGGCCTCACACGTGCCTTAACGTGGGTATATCATATTTTCATAAAATAATTTCAAAACCTCAATTTTTAAATACCGAAACCCATATTAAAAATCTGAAATGTATCTTGAGTTGGAGGTATAACATTACATTATTCTGGAACACATTAGTTCGATAATTTATATCTGGTAGGATACACTCTAAAAATAAACAATTTTACTTTAAAAGACATATTGTTGATGGTACTAATGTTATTCTAAAACTTCCACGTGTGTGCATCATGGAAAAATAAACATTATGTTCATGTCAGTAAGAACTGTGATTTTAGTGAAGATACAGAAAATTGAAAAAGTTACCTAAAACCCCTATGGAACTGAATTTTAAATGAAAACATTTTTTTTTTTTCCAGTACTGGGGACTGATCCTAGGGGCATTTTACCTCTGAGCTACACCCCCAGTCCTATTTTTATTCTTTATTTTTGAAACAGGGTCTCACTAAGTTCCAGAGAGCTTCACTAAGTAGCTGAGGCTGGCCATAAACCTGGATCCTCCAGTCTCAGCCTCCAAAGTACTGGGATTACAAGCATGCGCCACTACAAACGGCTATGAAAACAGTATATAAAACCAATATGCATATGTCTAAGCTCTGCTCTATGAAAAAAAAAATTAACAATCTTTAGCTAACAGAATCCTTACCAACCAAACTGGTTCCCTTAACTAACAGGATCCTTACCTACCAAACTGGCTCCTAAACACCAGTTTTCATTAAAAGGCACTAGAGGTTTTTGAAGAAATGGCTGGTTCCAAGTCTGGGTCAATCAATGTACAAGATGAGGCAGGAAAATTCTGTCACAACAGACAGAAAGCTATCTAAAACTATTTGGATCGTGTTCTAAAGACATAAGTAAAGGCTGATGATAAAGGTTTCCACATAAGCCAAGGATACCACTATTTCTGTTCATACAAGTACTGGGTTGTGATTGCCAGCACAAAAAATAAATTAAAAGGTAACAAGAGCCAGGCACGGCGGCACGTGCCTGTAATCCCAGCACTTGGGAAGCTGAGACACGAGGACTGCAGGTTCAAGGTCAGCCTCAGCAACTTAAGACCCTTAGCAGCATAGTGAGACCAACCCTGTCCCAAAACAAAAATAAAAAGTGTTGGGGATGTAGCTTAGAGGTAGAATGCTCCTGGGTTCAATCCCCAGTAACAACAACAACAACAACAAAGGAGGTAAAGATAAGGACAGAATAAATAATAAATAAGCCTGTCATTATTCATGTATGACTTTGAAGAAAATCAGAATGGCTATTAGGATTGATTTAGTAAGGTCACTGGCTATAAGGTAAATATTAGCAACATAGAGAAAATAAAATATACAAAATGACAGTATGAGAAAAATACTGAAAGATGTTTTTAAAAGGTCCCTTGCAAACAAAGGTCAGAACAATTTGATTATCAATAATTTGAATACTAATTGTAATGGATTGAAATACAAATATATTTAAAATCATGAACTCATGATACTAGAAAAATATCACTAACAAAAACTACTAAAGTTATGCAAGACGAGAACAAATGTGAACAAGCTAGCTAGGAAAAGTCTCTAGAAAGAGGCTCCTACTTTCCCAAGCTCAAATAACACTGACAAAATAATAAACAATTATCTTAAAAAATTACAAGCTACTGGCAAATTAGGTAACTGCTAAATAAAAGTATAGCACAAGATTAAACTCTAATATTTACAACATACTGTGCACATATCAGTGGCTTTGTAGAAAAAATAGTTCATAGACATTAAGGAAAAATTAAGTTTTCAGTTCAACAGACGTTGAATCCAACTCATCACAAAACTGCTCAACAGGTTCAAAAGTTTACCACAGTAAGTTCAAGATTAGCACAATACTGTACCATAATGTGGTAATTTTGATAGTTATACTTTTACAGTGGGACATAATCCAAGGACTAATATAGAATTAAGATGAGTGCTAAGTAAGGGAGGGAAGGGTTTTGTTCTCAGCAATTTGGATGTGAAATATCTACAGAGCTATCATGTGAAATGACAGGGTGGTTGTGCTACTGTATAACTGGGGATAATACCATAAAATTTAATATGATTTTGTAAAGAATATCCAGAAAAGTAGTGAACTTATTTTCAGTATGACATAGAAAATGTGAATTAAGGTCTGTAACTATAGTTAAACTTCACTAAGAATTTGCAGGATTGCTTTGAGATGCGGGAATAAAGATACTTTTGTTGGCTCTTTTAAAAAAATCACTGGTCAGTTTCAAAGGACGACAGGAAACCAACTAATTATTTCAAAAATAGAAAGAGCTGGATGTGGTGGCACATGCCTATAATGCCAGTGCTTGGAAGGCTGAGGCAAGAGGATCAAAGATTTGAGGACCCAGCATTTGGGAGGCTGAGACCGGAGGATCCGGGTTCGCAGCCAGCCTCAGCTACCTAGTGAGGCACTCCGCAACTTAGTGAGACTCGGTTTCAAAATAAAGAATAAAAAAAAAAAACTAGGGCTGGGGGCCTAGCTCGGAGGTAGAATGCCCCTGAGTTCAATCCCCAGTACCGCAAAAAAAAAAAAAAAGATTTGAGGAGAGCTTCAGCAACTCAGCGAAGCCCTCAGCAACTTAGCAAGAGCCTGTTTCAAAATAAATAAGATGACTGACAGGACTGAGGGTATAGCTCAAAGGCAGAATGCCCTGGGGTTCAATCCACAATAACTCCCCCCACACACATACACACCCAACACACACACAGTAAAGAAAAACAAGCCAGCTTTTTCTGCACCGACTATATCCCATTTGATCTGACTTATCTCCCAGAGCATGTCTTTTTAATAAGAACATTGCAACTAATGAGAGAAACTGATATCATTTGCATCCCCTAATGAAATAATGGCAACAATCATCAATGGTTGCTAGCATCCCAAACTGAAAGGTAACCCAGACATGGTGCCTCCTCCTCAAAGTTCACAGCAACTATTCTTGCTAAAAGTCTCACATGAACTTGAGGGCCTCCAGATTTAATACTGGCTTCAGGAATAGAACAGAAGAACCTGTTAAATGGCATCATGGAGATATAAGAAGAAAAACAGATTATGGGAAATTCTATAGAAGATTCAATTTTTTTTGGCACAATTAGGAAATAAAAGAGGAATCTACAGATTAACAGATATTTATCATACACATTCCAGTGTAAAACGTAACTTTCATCCTGATTCAAACAACCTACATAACATTTAGGAAAATTACTACTCATTTTTTAAGGTGTGCTATCTGAATTATGGATAAATACTTGTGGGGTGTGTGTGTGTGTGTGTGTGTGTGTGTGTGTGTGTGTGTACTAGAGTCCTTATCTCTTACAGATACACCTATCAAAATCTGTTTCAGATGAAATAGCATGTCTGACATTTGCTCTAACAATCCAGTCTGGGGAGGTATACATGAAATAAGATTACTCATGTTCTCATGGTGGTTGAAGCTGAGTGATGGGTACCTGGGAAATCATTTGCTATTCTCTACTTTTGTATGTTCAAAAATTTGCATAAGTAAACAAAGAAAATGTGGCAGGATGCTATTTTAATGTATGCCACTTCCCTACCTAAACTAAGGTTTCTCTTCTACCAAACGGAGAACATCTGCGAGATTTAACTTCATTTTTCTACCCAGTGACCTCCTCTCTAGCCTCTAACATTTCCTTCCTAATCTTTGCTTCGTTACCTTCTCTCGCTTAAATTGGGGCATTAGTAATCATGCATCATGAGACAGCTCAGAGCAACACATGCACACAGCACTCGGAGCACCTCCCCCACCCCATGCGTCTTTCATCAGATCTCCGTGGCCCCCCCCTCCCTCCCTTAGGCCCCTCCATCACTTCACTAGGGGTCTCCTCCTCTGTCTGGAGTCCCTTTTGTATCCCGATTTCTCCCGAGTTCCACATAAGAGGGAAAACATGTGACCCTCACTTTCATCAATGCTAGCCTCACATAGCAGAACCTCAAAGCTCGAGGAGGACTTAAAAGCTGTGCCTGGTGGCACACACCTGCAATTCTAGCACTTGGGAGGCTGAGACAGGAGGATCACAAATTCAAGGACAGCTTCAGTAACTTAGCAAGACTCTTAGCAACCTAGCAAGATTGTGTTTCAAACAAAAAATAAAGAGGGATAGGGGTATCGCTCAGAGGTAGAATGCCCCTGAGTTCAATCCCCAGTACCACAAAATAAACAAACAAACAAACAAACTTACTTGAATGTAGATCCTATACTTGAGTGTTTTGTAATGCTGAGGATTGAACCCAGAGGCTACACCTCTGAGCTACACCTTCAGTCCTATTTTACTCTTTATTTTGAAACAGGGTCTCACTAGTTTCCATGTTGCCGATGCTCCTGTCTCAGCCTCCCAAGTATTAGCGTTACAGGAGTTCCATGGTGATGCCTGGCTCTTTAGTGGTTTCTGAACAATTTTAGAACTAGAAGTTTTAGTCTTTAGAAGTTTTTCTTCAAGCCAACTACCTTGAGAACTAACTTTAATACATGATGTGAAAAAAGCGGCTTTGGATGAAGCAGCCCCGAGTCCTTCCCATCGGCCCACCTGTCGGGGGCCTAGCCTGGCCAGCTGGACCTCGCCTCTAGATGGCGCCTGGTAAAGTGCCAGAAGCAGCTACAGGTGGAATACATCCCGAAGCTGTGCCACGCCAGAGCGCATGCACCAGCACACCCGACTCGTGGCTGGCCAGGTGAGAGCTGTACGAGACACCTCGTGGCTTAGGCCCGGTGCAGCTATAAGAGCCTCCACCTCTCGCATAGAGGAGGACGGCTAATAGAAAGGAGGACGGCTAAGAGCATGGCTGAAAGCACGGCTGAGAGCACGGCTGAAAGTGCGGCTGAAAGAGCTGCTGGGGAAAGGCTGGTTGGAAAGTTGCTGGGAAGTTCTGGGAGGAATTGGTTGGGAAGAAGAAGAGGTTGGCCGGGTTGCTGGGGAAGTCCTGGGAAGAAAGATTGTGGATTGCTAGTGGAAGATGGGTTGCTAGAGAAAGGGGTTATTGGAAGTCTGTAGGAAGAAGCACTATTTGGAAAGACGACCTCAGCACTGTGTTTGTTATCGTGTGTGCAAAACCTTTGATCCTAGAAAGAGAGAGATAATAAAAGAGGTT
>PVLC010036824.1:0-15876 GCA_004027655.1 Graphiurus murinus | reverse complement strand
GTGAGCTTGAATCAAATCTGCCATAAAAGAAGCTTCTTGACAGAAAAAAAAAAGCAACAATAAAGCGAACAAAGCTACGAAAACTGAAGTACAGCTGAACAGAACCCAGAAAGCCGACCAGGGGAGCAAAGGAGCCTGTCTGCGCTGCAGCGGTGCCACACTGTGGAGCGGCGGCCTCGATTGAGCCAGCCGCCCGGAGCCTACTAACACCGAGATATTTAAGGACCTTCTGCATTTCCAGTGACCAGAAGTGGAGTAAGCAACACCAGAACTCCACATCCTAACCAGGTGGCATATTCCCGCACCTTCAACAGTGACCAAAAAGCATGATATGACCAGCATAAGCCCACACGGGGCCACCCCAGCTCACCTCTCCCTCCAGAGCCAGAGCAGCGATCAACTGCACTGCAGAGCTTGAATCAAAACTGCCACAAAAGCAGCTTCTTGACAGAAGAAAAGAAAAGCAAAATAGCAGAAAAGTGAACAAAACAACAAAAGCAGCTGATCAGAACCCAGAAAGCAGACCAGGGAGAACAAATGAGCCAGCCCGTGCGCGGCAGTGGCAGCCACCATTTTGCCAGCCACCCACAGCAGCAGGGATCTACCCAAAAGGTCTTCAGAGGACATATCAGGTCTGTTCTTACAACATTGCAGGGTTTTTTTTTTTGTTTTTGTTCCTTGTTCTTGTTTGTTTTTTGAGTTTTTTGTTTTGTTTTTACTCTGTTTTCATTTTGCATTGCTTTGACTTATCTATGTTTGTTTGGAGGATTGGTTGCTTTGTTAGCTTTTGCTAGACCCTAGAAGTCAACAACTGAAACCCACCAAAGGTACCAATAGAGTGGGCAGAAGAAGTCCCAGAGTAATTTCAACTCAGAACCAGATACCATTCACAGAGAGAAAATAAAAATAAGAAAACTATACATTCAGAGAAAGGTTGTAAGAGCAGTAAAGATATAAATTTAAGAATAGGGAAACCATGGGAAGGAAAAATAGCAAAGAAACAATGAGTCAAAATAATCCCACAATAATAGAACTCAACAACACTGAAAGGCAGAGATTATCAGAAGAATAATTCAGATCTTTAATAATAGAAACAATACAAAACTTCCAGAAAGAATGCAGAGAGAGCAGGAAGGAAATAAAGGAACAAATAAACAAAGAATCTGACACCCTGAGCAGGAATCATAGAGAAGCCTTGAGGGAAATGAAGAATGTGAAAGATGCAATAATTGAAGTGAAGGCATCAATACAAACTATAAACAGTAAATTAGACCACATGGAAAATAGAATATCACTCTCAGAAGATGACCATTCCAAAAATGAATCCATTGTACATAATCTAGAAAAAAAATAATTTGACAGTATGAATTGGACATCGATGAGATCTGGGCCAACTTTAAAAAAGCTAACCTAAGAATAATAGGCATAGAAGAGGGATTAGAAGTTGAAACTAAAGGAATAAACAACCTTTTCAAAGAAGTAATATCAGAAAATTTTCCAAACATATAAAGAGAAGTTGACACACAGGTACAGGAAACATATAGAACCCTCTTTAGACAAGACCAAAGAAGAGGTTCACTACACCACATAATAATCAAGCTGACTAATGTAGAGGCTAAGGAGAGAATTCTAAAGGCAAAAAAAGTAAAAGGCCAAGTGACATTTAGAGGCAAACCAATTAGAATCACTCCAGACCTCCCAAACCAACTCATGAAAGCCAGGAGGGGTTGGAGTAACATATTCCAAACTCTGAAAGAAAATAAATTGCAGCCAAGATTCGCCTACCCAGCAAAACTCTCTCTCAAAATTGATGGGGATATAAAACCTTCCATGACAAACAGAAACTGAAAGAATTTATGTCTTCCAAACCAGCACTAGAGAAAATACTCAAACAGATTAACTACAAAGAAGAACTAACAAGTAAACACCAGAACCAGAGAAACAATAATTTCTAAGAAGCAAACAACTAAGCAAAGAAGAACAAACACTACCACAAAGAGAAGTCAAAACTTAAAATGTTAGGAATTAAAAATCATCTCTCAATAATCACACTGAATATAAACGGTCCCAACTCCCCAATAAAAAGGCACAAGGCAGCAAAATGGATTAAAACCCAGATCCATCTGTATGCTGCCTGCAAGAAACACACCTTACAAGCAAAGATTCCCACAAACTGAAGGTGAAGGGATGGAGCAAGGTAATCCATGCCAATGAAACTCGAAGACAAACAGTAGTAGCAACTATGATATCAGATAAATTAGATTTCAAGCCTAAGCTTATCAAAAGAGACAAAGAAGGTTACTTTTTACTAGTAAAAGGAACAATCCAGCAAGAGGAAATAACAATTATCAACATCTATGCCCCAAACGTAGATGTAACCACTATCATAACACAAACTCTGCATGATATAAAGTCACATATAGATCCCAACACACTAATACTAGGAGACTTCAATACTCCTCTCACATCACTAGACCGATCTTCTAAACAAAAGGTCAGTAAACATGCTTCAGGCCTAAATAATACCATAAACCAAATGGACCTGTTAGACACATACAGAATATTTCAGCCAACTTCAGCTGAATTCACACTTTTCTCAGCAGCCCATGGAACCTTCTCCAAAATAGACCACATTCTGGGCCATAAAGAGAGCACTGGCAAATTCAAAAAATGTCACATAATTCCCTGCATCTTTTCAGACCACAATGGAGTGAAACTAGAAATCAACTCTAAGAAGACCCAGAGTAACCATGTAAACACATGGAGACTGAACACCACACTGCTGAACGAGGAATGGGTCATAGAAGAAGTAAGGGGAGAAATTAAAAAATTCCTAGAAACCATTGAAAACAGAGGCACAATGTATCAAAACCTCTGGTACACCTCAAAGGCAGTAGTAAGAGGAAAATTTATAGCACTGAGTGCCCACATAAGAAGTATGAAAACTCACCAAATAAATAACCTAATGACACAGCTCAAAGCCCTTGAAAAACAAGAACAGTCTAACCCCAAAGCCAGTAGAAGGCAGGAATTTATGAAAATCAGAGCAGAAATGAATGAAATATAGAATAAAAAAATACAGAAAATCAACAAAACCAAAAGATGGTTTTTTGAAAAAATAAACAAGATCAATAAACCATTGGCCAACCTAACCAAAAGAAAGAGAGAATCAACCCAAATTACAAAAATAAGAGATGAAAAAGGTGATATTACCACTGACAGTATGGAAATACAGAGAATCGTCAGAAACTATTTTGAAAAACTATACTCCAACAAAATGGAAAATCTAGAAGAAATTGACAAATTTCTAGCTACATATAACCTTCCTAAATTGAGTCAAGAAGATATAGAAAACTTAAATAGACCAATAAAAATTGAAGAAATAGAAACAGCAATAAAAAATTTACCATCAAACAAAAGCCCAGGGCCAGATGGTTTTCCAAGTGAATTTTATAAAACATTTATGAAAGAGCCAATCCCAACACTCCTCAAACTATTCCATGAAATAGAAAGAAATGGGACCCTCTCAAACATTTTCTATGAAGCCAACATCACATTAATACCAAAGCCAGATAAAGACAGCTCAAGAAAAGAAAACTATAGGCCTATATCATTGATGAACTTAGATGCAAAACTGCTAAACAAAATACTAGCAATGCGCATTCAAAACCACATCAAGAAAATTATACACCATGACCAAGTTGGGTTCATCCCAGGGATGCAAGGCTGGTTCAACTTACGAAAAACAATCCATGTAATACACCACACAAACAAACTCAAAGACAAAAATCACACGATCATCTCAATTGATGCTGAAAAAGCATTTGACAAGATCCAACACCCATTCATGCTAAAAGCACTGCAGAGAATCAGAATAGAAGGAACATACCTCAAAATTATAGAGGCAATATACAATAGGCCTACAGCCAATATCATATTAAATGGAGAAAAACTGCAAGAGTTCCCACTGAAAACAGGAACAAGACAAGGATGTCCATTATCACCTCTTCTGTTCAACATAGTACTTGAGACTCTAGCTAGAGCAATAAAGCAAGAGAAGGAAATCAAAGGGGTAAAAATAGGGAAAGAAGAACTAAAACTATCCCTTTTTGCAGGTGATATGATATTATACTTAGAAGACCCAGCAAAGTCAACCAAAAAACTTATAGAACTGATCAACAAATTCAGCAAAGTGTCTGGATACAAAATCAATCTTAAAAATCAGAAGTTTTCCTGTATGCCAACCATAAATCCACTAAAAATAGAAATCCAGAAAACAATTCAACTCACAATAGCACCCCCCCAAAATGAAATACTTAGGGATAAACCTAACCAAAGAGGTAAAAGACCTCTATAAGGAAAACTATAAAAAGTTGAAAAAAGAAATTGATGAAGACCTTAGAAGATGGAAAGATCTACCATGCTTTGGGATAGGCAGAATAAATATCACCAAAATGGCCATCCTCCCAAAAATGATCTACAGATTCAATGCAATACCCATGAAATTACCAAGGTTACTCCTCACAGACATAGAAAAATCAGTCCTTAAATTCATTTGGAACAACAAAAAGCCCAGGATAACCAAAGTAGTTCTTAGCAACAAGAACCATGCAGGAGGTATTACAATACCTGACTTCAAACTCTACTACTAAGTCACAGTATAAAAACAGCATGGTATTGGCACAAAAAAGACACATAGACCAATGGAGCAGAATAGAAGATTCAGAAACAGACCCAGGTGCTTATAGTCAACTGATTTTTGACAAAGGAGCCAAAAACATACACTGGAAAAAAGATAGCCTCTTTAACAAATGGTGTTGGCAAAACTGGTTAACCATATGCAGGAAAATGGAAGTAAACCCCACTTTCTCACCCAGCACAAGAGTCAACTCAAGGTGGATCAAAGACCTGGAAGTCAGGCCAGAGACCTTACAGCTACTTAAAGAGGGCATTGGACCAACACTTCAACACATAAGTACAGGTAAAACCTTTCTCAACAAGACCTCAAAAGCACAAGCAACTCAAAGGAAGATCAATACATGGGATTGCATTAAACTGAAGAGCTTCTGTGCAGCAAAGGAAACTATCAAGAATCTCAACAGAGAGCCCACAGAATGGCAGAAAATTTTTGCCAGCTACTCTTCTGATAGAGGACTAATATCTAGGATATACAGAGAACTCAAGAAACTCACGGCTAAGAAAACAAATAACACAATCAAAAAATGGGAATAGGATCTAAATAGAAACCTCACAAAAGAAGAAATACAAATGGCCAATAAATGTATGAGGAAATGTTCGATATCATTAGCAATCAGAGAGATGCAAATCAAAACTACCTTGAGATTTCACCTAACCCCAATCAGAATGGCAATCATCAAGAACACAAACAACAACAAATGCTGGAGAGGGTGCGGAGAATTGGGAACCCTAATATGTTGCTGGTGGGATTGCAAATTAGTGCAACCAGTTTGGAAAACAGTATGGAGGATCCTCAGATGAACGGGAATGAATCTACCATATGACCCAGCAATACCACTGCTGGGTATCTACCCAAAAGAATGGAAACCAAACTATCAGACCGATGCATGTGTATCTATGTTCATAGCTGCACAATTTACAATTGCCAAACTATGGAACCAGCCAACATGTCTATCAACAGATGAATGGATACAAAAGTATGGGAATGGGATTCCCATACACAATTGAATTTTATTCACCCATAAAGAAAAACAAAATCATGTTATTTGCAGGGAAATGGATGGAACCCGAAAATATTATGTTAAGTGAGATTAGTCAGTCACAAAAAGTAAAAAATCGTAAGCTCTCCCTAATATGTGGAAGCTAGGGAGAAAATGGGACATAAGAGGGACTCCAGATGAAGAAGGAGAAACCTTAGGTGAGCAAAGACCTCGACTTAAAGGAAGGTGATGGGGGGAGGGGGGAACACCCTAATGCACATGATGTACTTTCAGGAACACATCAAAGTCAGTCACTAAACTGAACTTGAGAAGGAGGGAGGAGGAGGGAGTGGGGCTGGAATTGGGGAAGAGTTAAATGAGAAATGTGTGCATGTATGCCTTTACCAGCTTGTACCTAACAAAGATGTATGATTACAATGCACCAATTAAAAATAAATAAATTTAAAAAAAGATTCTCTCCCTCCCCTGCATTGTTCTCTGGCCAGGTGGCCATTTAGCCAGGGGATGCTAACGCTACAGAGGTTAGGGGCTGGGACTGCACCCCAATCCTACAATTCAGAAGGTGAGAAGAGTTGCCAACTCAGTCCAGCTCTGAGCAGCCAGCAGAGGCTTGGGTAGGTGGGTGGGTGGGGGACCCAACTATGCCACCAGCTTGCTCTGGCTCCTGGGGTGGGTCACACTGACCACAGCCTCTGGTCTCAACTGGCAGTAGTCAGGGCAGGTGAACGGCATTGGGCACTGGGGTTCGTGTTTTCTGGCTCTGGAGGGGGCTGATGTCGTTACCCTGCTGATGGTGGTTACCTAACAGCCATACCTATCATCACCTCAGACTTTTTTCTTTTCTTCCTTGTGGTTTTATTCATTAATCAAGAGAGCCCACCATGGGCCAGGCAGCATCGGGAGGATTCTAGACACACAAAGAAGACTCATCTTTCAAGGGCCTTTGGTCTAATGGGAGAGACAGACCAGCACACAGATATTACAGGGCAATTAAGAGCTCTGTGTGACAAGGACTTTATCTGATTCATGTGCCACTGATTTCCAGTTTTACAAAAGTGCCTAGTGTGTAGTCGGTTCATACTAATATTTATGGACTAGGAATGCACAAAAACATCGTCTGTAGAAGGCACAGAGGTGGTACATATCACTCTGTTGTGGAAGCAAAGAATCTTAGAAAGCGATATGTGGACAGGATTTTAGGGGATGAATAGGAGTTTGTTAGCATGTCATTTAAGATGTCTATAACAGCCAAATGTGGTGGTACACACCTGTAATACCAATACTTGGGAGGCTGAGACAGGATGATTACAGGTTCGAAGTCAGTCTCAACAACTTAGTGAGACTCTGTTTAAAAAAAGAAAAATAGAGCCAGGTGTGGTGGTGCACGCTTGTAATCCCAGCATTCGGGAGGCTGAGATTGGAGGATCCGGGTTCGAGGCCAGCCTCAGTTACCTAGTGAGGCACTCCACAACTTAGTGAGACTCGGTTTCAAAATAAAGAATAAAAAATAGGGCTGGGGTGTAGCTCAGAGGTAGAATGCCCCTGAGTTCAATCCCCAGTACCACAAAATAAATAAATAAATAAATAAATAAATAAATAAATAAATAAATAAAAGAAAGAAAAATAGGGTTGGGGGTGTAGCTTGGAGGTAGAATGATTCTGGATTCAATCCCTAGTAAACACACACACACGCACACACACACACGTAACAGCTGCAATTATAAATTCTGAGGCCATTGAAAATCAATCTGGTGAATATTCTTTAAAAAGGAAGGCAGAAACAAGCAGGGGAAAGAGACCATGGCTAGCCCTCCTCTCCTTAACCCCCGGGCACTCTGGTCACTTTCTTCATAATCTTTGTACCAATTATATATAATCCACTTGCCTGTTTATGTGTTGTCTGGGTCCTTGTCTCTCTAGCTCTTGGAACAGTGTCTAGCTCATAGTTACTTCTCATTGAATGTTCATTGATTAAATTAATAAATATGAAGAAAAGAAGAGGCAAGAAAGAGTGGGCTCAAAGCGCCCCAGCCAGGGCCTCCACTCCTCATCTGGGTAAGTCTGGTATGCGCTATCCAACAGAAATACAAAGACAGTGACATCGAAACTTTCACGTTCTCTAACAGCCATTCTTTAAAACAGCAAAAAGAAACAGATGAAATTATTTGTTCACTTATCACACCCCAAATAGTATAACTTCAACATGTAATCAATATAAAACAGTGTTGAGATTTTTCTGTACTGTAGTGTGTGTGCAGCACTCAGTCTTTCAGTTTGGTTTTGTCACATTTCAAGTGCTCACAGCCACACGTGGCCACCGGGTGCATGGTGGACAGCAAGGCCTGAGGCCTCCTCTGTGTCACCTACCCTGGACTGTCAGCAGGGCAGCCTGGGCCCCACACTGAGCTCATCACCCTGGCCGGAGGGGATCTGGGGAGAGTTCTGATGGAATGGAAATAAAATCTTCTTAAGTATGTCATTTTTAGTTTTGCTCCCTATCCCTGGGACCATCCTGGCAATGCCAACTCCCTTGTCACGGGTAGATAGAGACAGCGCCGGCAGGCCCCTCCCTCCAGCGCCTGCCTCCCATCCTGCAGCAGCTCCAGTCCCTTCTGCACGCTTTCTGTGGAGGGCTTAGCATTTCCCACGGTGCCTTTGCATTGATCAAGTGTGAAAGCCAGACACAGTTCTCTGGATCATTTTAAATATCTGGACAAAGGGCTGTGACTTGTGCAGCCCGGGTTACTTGGATGCTCCTGGACCCACCCACCCCTCCTTTCAGAAGTGCTGCTGCACCCCAGGCCTGTGGCTCAGAGGCACCCAGCTCCTCCTGAGACTGGGAAGCCCATGGGCTGTGGTGCTCACCGTGCCCAGGTGCTGTCTACAGAGCTCTGCACATATCTACCACGAGGAAAAGAACCGCCCTGTGTGACTGGTGCTATGGTTGTTCTCATTTTATAGATGAAGAAACAGGAAGCACAAAGGCATTACATCATTTGCCTGAGGATTCACGGCTAGAGGCCAGTCCTGGGTTCCAGGTCAGGCTATCTTGCTCCAAGACTGTGCCCTTACATGCTGGACTCTAGGAAAGATGCATATAAAAGACTAAAGGAAGACACAGATTGCTTCTCCTTGCTGGTGGGGAGAGATAGGAGAGGAGGGAGCCCAACAAGTTGAAGGAGAAACAGGACTTGAACTATAGAGGTGACAGGGACAACATTTCCTACACAGGGTCCTTGCCTTCCTCCTCTGAGATATTCTTACTGTTGTCAGCACTTGACAGAGCCAGGAAGTCCTCTATGCTGCCCCATTACCTGATTATTATTTAAAACACCACTAAGAGAGTGCTTAATGGTACAGGGTTTTCTTTTGGAGTGATGAAAATGTTCTAGAAATCAATAGTGGTGATGGTTGCAGAACATCGTGAATGTACTAAGGGAATTGGACACTTGTAAAAGGCTAAAATGGTGAAGTTTATGCTATGTGAATACTGCCACAACTAAAGGGGGGACATGCAAGAAAATTGCAATTTTCTCACTGAGGAGGAAGAAAGAAAAGCCATGAGAAGGCAGATCCTCCAGTCACCGCTGCATCCTAAGGAGGCAGGAACATCTGCAAGGTTGTGTCACAGCCACATGAATAGGTAATGTCCTTTGGTGTTCTACTGTTCTGAGTGATAGCCACAGGACATTTATTCCATTCATGCGAGTGTGTAATACTCACCATCCCAATGAGGGACCAAATCTGTCTGCAAACCTCTAACAGGGGCGGGCATGGAAACTACTCAGTGAAGCTGTCACATGCAAATGAGCTGGAGTCAATTACATCAGTGTCCTGCCAGTAATAATCTATAGCCACCAGAGTGGATACAGTTATAATCTATATCAGCTCTAGTGGACAGTGGACAGTTACATCCCATATCCCCAGAGTGGGTACAGTTACAATCCATATGCACTGCAGTGGATGTAGATACAATCTATATCCACTGTAATGGATATTGTTACAATCTATACTCATTATAGTGGAAACAGGTATAATCTAGATCTCAGAATGGATACAGTGACAACCCATATTCTCCAGAGTAGATACAGTTGCAATTGATATTGGCTAGAGTGGATATGGTTTACAATCCAAATCCGATCCCAGGATTGGAGCCAAGGTCTGTCCTCTTCCCATCTTTCCATGTCTCCTCATGCCTCCAGTAAGGAGGAAGTGGATGGACATGGGTGGCTTCCAGTGTGATGGGTGCTCTCATTGCTACCTGCACCTGGAGCTGCTGCCTACACCAGGAACACAAAAGAGAGAAAGTGTTTCTAATGGAGGGAGGAAGGTCTCGGGCAAGACTTCACAAAAGAAATAATGCCCGAGGGTGACCTTGAAAGGCAGAGGTGTTTTCCATGCAGAAATGGAGATGGGAGAGGAGAGATGCAGTGTGAAGGGCATTCTAGGAGGGGAATGGGGGAGCATAGACATGCGGGCCTACAATCCCCTGGTTCATTTCAGAATTGAAATAGGCTGGAGAATAGGGTGTGCTAGAGACAATAAATAGATATCTCCTGTTGCTGGCCTGGCTGGCTGGCCTTGGAACAAGCTGTTCTTCTGGTTTTGAAAATGTCTCCATCTGTATAGTGAGGGGATCCAATTAGATGGTTCCCAGGGGACTTTCCAGCCCTGGGTACTTTGGGAGGGAGGGATTTCTTTATCACCCAACTTATTCAAGCAGGAAACAGACAACCAATGAAGTATGTGTGTGTGTGGAGCAGGGAGGGTTAGCCTTTGATGGGACTTTTGGACAAGATGACCTTCCAGGTCCTTTCTAGCCTTGAGCATCCCTTACTGTAGGAGGATTCTGGGACCCATACTGGGCCCATGGGTCTGTGTCAGGCAGCCAGAGATGGTCATACAGGACATCTGTTGCCTTCCCTGCATCCCAGATGGGCCCCACTTTGGTTTCATAAAAGGGCTGGCTGTTGCATGACTCATTTTCTGGGGTGAGGCACAGGACTACCCTCTACCTCTGTCTAATAAGTGGTCAGAAGTCGCTGCAGGGATAAAAGCTGACAATTGGCTACTAAAGTGATAGCAGCCAACTGTGGGCTCCAGCTTCTGCTATATTAACTGAGTAGTCTGAGTCTCTGCTTTGCTGGACTCTGAATCTGCTCCAGCAAGACCATCTTTCTTTGGTGGAAGCGATGCTTCCAGAAGCTTATAAACTATCCAGGTGAAAAGGAAAGGGGACACACAACTGTGTCTACCATTGCAGAGGCCATGGCCAAGTGGAGCACTGCTGTTTCCCTCTTGTCACCACTGCTCACACTGGTGACAGAACCAAGGCTGGTGGTGGTGTGAAGCCACAGAGCAGGGGTGCAGACTTGGAGTGGGGGGAGGGGACGACTGGGCTTCCACTCAGTGCTGTCCCTTCTTCTGCTGGGTGATCTGGGAGAAGCCTCAGCCTTCTCTGCTGTATAGTTAATTATGTGCATAGCCATCAGAGAAAATGGTGGGGGTGAGGAACAGTACTGTATGCTTTGTCATACACATGGATGCTAGGGGTTAATCTGAGGTCCCCACTTCTAGATGAGGTGCAAAGAAAATATGTTTAAAAGAGATGACACTGGTTTTGATATATGAATCATTTAAAACATTACTGGCAAAGGAATATAGCTCTTGCCTAAACCACAGAAGAAATTTGAGCCAGACTCTGCTAATTCACCTGTGTCTTAAGCAGCTCAATTTGTAGGTGGCTATTCTCCTATGTGCTGGGGGTGGGGGGCGCTGCAGAACAAAAGAAGCTGGTCTTAGGGCACCCCAGTGGGTAGCCCAGGCTATTTGTTTGGAAGGCCAACAATGCCCCTCCCCCAGCCAGTAGTGGAAGCAATGGATATGCTGGTGAAGGCTTTGGAGTCAGGCAGGCCCTGGGGACCTTTTCCAGCCGTGTCACTTAGATGCCACGTGACTTTGAGCACAATTTCCTCATCTGTAAGTGGGAAATAATATTGCCAAGTTTATGGCATTGTGATGTTAAGTAAGTACATTCAGGGTCTGCCCGGGATTTTGCTCAAAGAAATATCAGACAGAACAGCTAATTGTCATCGTGGTCAGCTAAATCTGCCACGTGTTTCCAAAGACTCTCACTCATTTCTTATGTGGGCACAGGAAATGCATTTTCTAAAACTTTGTACTGATGAAATATTTATCAAATGCCTGTCATGAGCTCTGTAGCAGGTGCCCTGTATCTTGGGAGAGAAAAACAGAAGACCTCTCTCTGTTAAACGAAAGGAAGAACTAAGGAGCTGCCAGTGTTGAGAGCCCAAGGCAGAGTTCTCCCGCTTAGCGAGCTTAGAAATCAGCTTAGTTCAAATGCCAACCTGTGTGCTAACTACCCTGCTCAGCATAAGGGGAGAGAAGTGTCTCCAGGTGCTTTCGTGATACCAGGACCAAGGATGTTACATGAGCTAGCCAGCACTTGTCTTTGCCTTCCAGATCAAATAGAGCCCCATGCCATTTGTGGGACTTGGTATTCCTTAGGAAGGAAATTCCAGGTTGTGGGTACCTGGAGTGTGGTCTGGGGAGGAGGTGCTTTGTGACACGTGTGGTCCCTAGGCCCAAGACTTTTATATTATTCTATATAGAAGTGTACACATAGCTGGCTGAGAGTCAGACTGGGGCTTTCTAAACTATGGGGCCTACATTTGGAGGAATTTTATTGCCCCTAGCCTGTGCCAGCTCTGTCTCCCCATTCATAGCTTGGCCCTGTTGCCCTGTCCCCAAGGCACCAGCTCAAGTCTCATTCCAGATTTCATGGGCCATTACTTCTGGTCTCAAACCCCCATCCAAGCCTTTGATACTGACCTTGATACCCATCAATCCAGGCCTGAGGGGTCCTTTTGGACATTGTGAGCAGGGTCCTGGCACTGCCCTTTGGCCCCATTATGTGTCAGGCCTAGAAATCCTCCTTCCCTTTCTGTCTTGCTTCAGTGTTTCTCAGTGATGGAGTCTCTGCCTTGCTGGGGTCTCTCTGCTACTCCCCAGTAACAATATTTGCTGAAAACTGAGATAAGCAAAGGGAAAGGGAAGGAGGGTTAGCAGGGGGCACTGGGTAAGATTCAAGCTACCCGAGTGCTACCCCATTCTGGTGCTTATTTTTTTCATTGCAGTAAAATATATACAACATAAAATGTGCTATTGTAACAATATTTAAGTGTATATATCAGGGCTGCTTTTTTTTTTTTTTCAGTACTAGGGATTGAACTCAGGGGCATTCTACCTCCAAGCTATATGTCCAGCCCTATTTTTTATTCTTTATTTTGAAACAGGGTCTCACTAAGTTGTGGAGTGCCTCACTAGGTAGCTGAGGCTGGCTGTGAACCTGGATCCTCTGGTCTCAGCCTCCCAAATGCTGGGATTACAAGGGTGCATCACCATGCCCGGCTAGAGCTGCTTTTTAATAAAAAAAGTCTAGTACCCTCTGCAGTTCCAGTCTTTTCTTCTATGTTCACTCATTACCATTTTTTATTCTACAAATATTTATTGCCTGCTACATCTCCAGCACCATACTAGGGACTTGATCAGTGCTCTTCACAGTTATGCTAATGTACTTCTAAAATAAATGTGAAAAATTATTGACTACCTGATGACAAACTGAATACAACCCCCTCAATGTGCACATGTTGGACTCCTTTTCCCCAGCATGATGGTATTTGGACATATATATATATATATATTACATACATGTATATGTATTAAAAATAAGGGAGAGAGGGAGAGAGACTTCTCATTCTTTCCCTGCCATGAGGAGGTAGCCTTCTGCAAGCCAGGAAGTGAGAGACCTCATCAGGAACCAAATTGTCTGGCATGCTGCTCTTGGATTCCCCAGCTTTCAGAACTGTGTGGAATGAATATCTGTAATTTTTTTTTTTTTTTTTTGGGTACTGGGGATGGAATCCAGAGGTCTTCTACCTCCAGGCTACACTCTCAGACCCATTTTATTTCTTATT
This sequence comes from Graphiurus murinus, assembly GCA_004027655.1. Lineage (NCBI taxonomy): Eukaryota > Metazoa > Chordata > Mammalia > Rodentia > Gliridae > Graphiurus > Graphiurus murinus. The sequence continues at coordinate 2,180 of PVLC010036824.1, read as the reverse complement.
TGGAAACAGGGTCTCACAAAGTTTCTGAGGCTGGCTTTGAACTTGCAATCTTACTGTCTCAGCCTCCCAAGTACTGAGATTACAAGTGTGCACCACCACGCCCAGCTAATTTCTGTACTTCGAGCACCTCAGCGATGATTTTTTGTTATGGTGGTCTTAGCCATGTCCTCAAACATTTGTAAACAACATCTAAATGGAGTTTATTTAATATTTGTGCCTTAAAATATATTTCTGCCGAAACTGTGGTCCGCAAATTCCACTTGTTGAATTTATGCAAAATGTCCTTTCTGCATCCTAAATGGCAAAGCCATCCCATTGTCAAACCAAACAGCCAATTCTGATGTTCAGCCAAATAAATCTGATGTCATATTCCAATTCAAATAAACCTGCTAATAAGCATCTCTATGGCCACTTCTGAATGCCAGGAGTGACAGATGGACAGCTGGGTAGACGGACAAAGGCATGCAGAGCCCTTTGACATCTGCTCACCCCATCTTCATTTCTCATACAGTGCTTTGTCTTCGGGGTCTTCTTCCGCTGGAGTGGAATGGACCATTCTTGAATGGTCCCTTTAATTGGCCCCAGGACATTTGCATCCCTCAGGGCAATACTCTGAGAGGGTGGAGGCCTCCCTGTTGCTTGTAGAGTGGGGGGCAGCTGTTACAGAGGGGGAGCTGAGAAGGCCTACCCTGGCAGTCCAGCCAGATCATGAGAAAGTCAAGGCTCTGGAAGTGGATTCTTTCTTCACTTTCCCTGTCCATCTAGTTTGAAGACAGCAGTCCTAGATAATTCCCAAGGGTCCCTCCTAACATTCTAAGATTTGTCATCTTGGGCCAAAGCCTATGTTGAGGCTACACCTAGATTTCCACCGCTGCTCTTTTTGAACTCTGCATGAACAGGCCCTGGGAGAGTTTCCCTCTAGAAACATAAAATCCATACATTACACCTCGGTGTGTGCTATTTTATGCTGAGGTGAATTCTACTACCTGACCCAATTCACACACACAGAAACTCCTTCCAGAATTTCAAAACAGAAATGACATTTTAGGTCATTGAATCAGAAGTTAAAACCCACACGCAGACACAGAAATCCACAGAACGCTGGACCTCTGGTAGCATAAGCAGCCGTTCTAGCATGCTCCTGGCAAAAGTCTGCACATCTTCCTGTTTGTTTTTAGTTTTTGTTTTTCTCCTGAATGGCATCAGCCCCGGGAGGATGTAGGCCACACATGCTGTAGAGGCTGACATTTCTTTAGACAGCAACTATTGAAAAGATCTGTTAACAGAACCAGATGTGGTGGCACATGCTTGTAATCCCAGTACTTGGGAGGCCAAGACAGGGGGATCGCAGGCTCCAGGCCAGCCTTAGTGAGATCCTGTTTCAAAATAAAAAATAAGATAGGGCTGAGGGAGCTGGTAGAGCTCAGAGGTAGAATGCACCTGGGTTCAATCCCAGTATCTGAAAAAAAGAAAAGAAAGGTTTGGGATCTCAAATCCCAATGTCAATGGCTTGAGGAATTGGTTCTTTTAAAAAGAACCCCACACAACATGGAAGCGTGTGCACGTGCGTGCATGCGCGCGCACACGCATGCACACACACACACAGGTGCATGCACACATTTTTAATGTATTTATATTTTTTGGTAAAGCAGATTATCCAGAATCAACCTCACTTTGCTTCCCAGTCCGGCTCCTGTACTCTTGGTTTTCTTGAAGCGGGGCAGCCCTGCTGAGCCCTGGATACTGTACTGGGAAAGAAAAGTAGGTCATGGCCATGGGCGGGCAGTCCTCAGCATAAATCAGCTGCGGGGAGATAAAACCTGTCACCCACAAGGAAGCTGGCACACGGGCACCCACATGGCCACTCTGCCTCCTTCTCTAAGGCCAAAACAGAACCCGCGTTCCTGTGGAATGCGTTTTATTGCAACCACCAAAGTGCCTGGAGCGAGATTTTCTTTGAAGTTAGCAGCTTTTTAAAGGGAAGGTGAAGTTCGTAAAAAGCCAGGCGTGTTATACAACTACACCATCCATCTTTTATGAGGTTTTGGGCAGGCTGGGTTCCTCCCTGTAATCTACTAAAAATGGAAGCCCAAGAGGTGAATATTGGGCTTCTCTTGGCTTCTGGGAAGGCCAAGGGTATGGCTGAACCATCAGGCTTGACCAAGGGTTAGCATGGTGAT
>PVLC010036823.1:0-15670 GCA_004027655.1 Graphiurus murinus | reverse complement strand
TCATTTTTTATTTTGAAATGATCTTGCTAAGTTGCTAAGGCTGGCCTTGAACCTGCAATCCTCCTGTCTCAGCCTCCTAAGTACTAGGATCACAGGCATGTGCCACCACACTCCACTTAATATTTAGTAATTGTGGATCGTAGAGTTCAGTGAGACCAGAGGAGAAGTGCAGTGCTTTTTATTTAATGCTTCAGTAGTTTATGTACTTGAAGTACTCTAAGTCTCTTCTCTGTCTGATAATAGGTGATATGATCAAACTCTTCCTTTAATAGAATTTTCACAAAGGTTTTTGGAGAAATGGGGAGAGAGAAAATGGTGATGAACTCTTGATTGTCGGGCAAAAACAGACTATTAGCTTTCTACCTGTGGCCCTTCTTGCATTAAATGTTTTTTATGTGTTTGTGTGGTACTGGGGATTGAATTCAGGGGCATTCTACCTCTGAGCTATATCCCCAACCCCACTTTATTTTTATTTTTACTTTATTTTGAAACAGGGTGTTGCTAAGGTGCTAAGGGTCCCACTAAATTGGTGAGGCTGGGTTCAAACCTGTAATCCTCCTGTCTTAGCCTTCCAAGTACTGGGATTACAGATGTATGCCATCATACCCTGTGCATTAAATCTTTTTAGTGTCACATGGGCAGTTTGATTTTTTAATATCTTCAGGAACAATATACCATAAGAAAAAACGTTTTTTATTTTCCTTCTAATGACTCCAGCTTTCCCTGGTTAGGAAACTGTTTTCAGAGTGAAAATCACTAATCTAGTCCATCTGCCTCTTCCCCACCCTTCCTTTCTTTTCTGCCGTGGATACCTGTGTGGGGTTGTTTCCTAGAACACATTCCCTGATGTTTTATAGTGCTTCTATCAAGTGTGCACAGCAGTATGGTTTCTATCATTTCTTATAATGTTCTGCAGTCTTTCCAGTAACTAAAAGGTAAATACAGGCTCCTCTTTCCAACTTAAAACCAGAATGTAATTTATCACTTGATCTTATATAGATCACTAATTTCCTTTCCTTTGTAATATTTGAGTATACTATTGATTATACTTTTCACATTCATGTTAATCATTTTACTATTTTAGTTTTCTATGTATTCAAAATATGTTTAATTCCATAACATCTTTTCTATAGTCCATAACAGAACCTTTTGATTTTGGATTCTCTTGTTTTTTGTAATGGTAGTATTTAAAACCATAGACAATTTTTCACTTGAATGGCAGCTACAAAAATCTTTGAAGGGAAGTGACTCATTCAGAAATGTGGAAGTAATCTGCATATTGGAAGTACAAGTTTCTCTCATGTACTGGCCTGATTCCCAGCCTATCAATTGCCAGGATTGCTGGAGAAACAAGGACAAAGGAGAAAATAAGAGCATTTTTCTCAAGCAGCTTTGTTGATTGTCATCAGTTGTTCTTAACAATTGTAATTCTAGGCATTAAGTATTTGGGGAGGAGGAGTACTGGAGATTGAACCTAGAGGCATTCTACCACCAAGCTATGCCCCCAGCCTGATTTTCTCTCTTTTCTCCTTCCTTCCTTCCTTCCTGCGTTCCTTCCTCCCTCCCTCCCTCCCAGTACTGGGGATGGAATCCAGGGGCATTCTACCTCCGAGCTACACACCCCAGTCCTATTTTTATTCTTTATTTTGAGACAGGGTCTCACTAAGTTTAGAGGGCCTCACTAAGTAGCTGAGGCTGTGAACCTGCGATCCTCCTGTCTCAGCCTCCCAGGTATTGGGATTACAAACATGTGCCACCATGCCCTGCCTGATTTTATTTCTTATTTGGAAACAGAGTCTTATTAGATTGCTAAGAGCCTTGCAAAATTACCAAGGCTGTCCTAGAACCTGTGACCCTCCTGTCTTAGCCTCCCAAATACTAGGATTACAAGTGTGCACCACCACACCCAGCTTGTTAAGTATTTTAAATCAGGATAAATACTTAAGAAAAGCTTGGAATCTGAAAAAACTAATCAATTCCTTGGCTTAAAGGTGTCGGTTAATCAGCTCTACTTCTTCTTTATCCAAATCTGTGTTTCTGACTGTTTCTCTTTCTCTCTCTCTCTTATACACACACACACACACTCACCTTTCTCAGCAACAAAGTACAATTCTGATTGGGCTGGGGGTGTAGCTTCATGGTAGAGTGTATACCTAGAATATGAGAGGCCCTGAGTTCTATCCCCAACACCACCACCACCAAAAAAAAAAAAAAAGTCTCATTAGTGCTTATTAAATATTGAGAGACAGTTATATAACAATTTAAAAATAAGTAGTATAAATTTTGCTTGTTTTAGATGTAGATTGATGAATAAAAGAGTAAAAAACCATAGTTTCATATTTGAACATATTTAAGAGTCTCCAATTTTTATGACATTGATTTCTGTTTTTTGTTTTTTTTTTGTGGTACTGGGGATGTAACTCAGGGGCATTCTACCTCCAAGCTACACCCCCAGTCCTATTTTTTATTCTTTATTTTGAAACCAAGTCTCACTAAGTTGCGGAGTGCCTCACTAGGTAGCTGAGGCTGGCCGCGAACCCGGATCCTCCGGTCTCAGCCTCCCGAATGCTGGGATTACAAGCGTGCGCCACCACGCCCGGCTTATGACATTGATTTCTAAGATAAATTGTAACATTTTCTTGTACTCCAAGAAAGGAGTGCATTCTCTTTGGCAAAAGCTTTCTAAGTGTGATTACAAGGAATCTCCCTTACAAGGCTGCAGTGGGTTCATCTCAAAAGGAGATGTTCTTCCCAGTTCCCTTAATCTTGTTATATGGACTTCATTTTAGAACAACATATCATATAACTATAAAGATCATCATTTTAGATTCAAAAGTGGAAAATGTAAAAGTTGTTAATTTATAAAATGATCTTTACTGTAAATGAGAATCACTAAGATGTCCTCCAGCTATGAACTTTGTGGGCATTAGTTTAATTTTTTTCCTGATCTTTTTTCAGCTTGTATTGAGAATAGATGACATATTTGAATCTAAGAGAGGGAAGAAGAGGGTAAAATTACACCCTTACACTGGAAAAGAAGTACCTCCCTCAAAAGGTAAGAGTTGTATCTGTTTTAGCTATCTGTAGTTATCAACAAATGAGGGGAAAATCATTATATAACTTAATGTTTGATGTGTATTATATTTTTTTGTTTACTTTGCTATCTGCCTAACTTAACTATAAACTTCTTTAGGATGAGACTCTTTTTCCAAGTCCCTCTTGTTTAGTTCTATGTCAAGCAATAAGTATTAGGTAAACAAATACGTAATCATTATAAACCAGTGAGACTAATTTCATAGGCAGTTTGAACCATCATTTTGTAGTCCTTTGATTTGTGGTCACTTATAAATACAGACTCTTTGAAAGGCTAAATGAAAACAGTGTGTATATAGAGACTGAAAGTATGTGGTACTCAACTTGTAGTTATTGCATAAGTTTAGTAGTTTTGTCTTGCAAGTGCCTAAATGAAACATATTTTCTTCATTAAGACACTTTCAAGTGTGCAACTGTAATCCCAGTACTTAGGAGCCTAAGTCAGGAGAGTCACAGGTTCAAGGTCAGAAAACTTTTTTGTTTCAAAATAAAAAATACAAAGGGCTGCTGTGTTGCTTAGAGGTAGAATGCTTTTAGGTTCAATCCAAGAAAAAAAGAGAGCGAAAGAAAAAGAGGAGGGGCCGGGCGTGGTGGCGCACGCTTGTAATCCTAGCATTCGGGAGGCTGAGACCGGAGGATCCCGGTTCGCGGCCAGCCTCAGCTACCTAGTGAGGCACTCTGCAACTTAGTGAGACTTGGTTTCAAAATAAAGAATAAAAAATAGGGCTGGGGGTATAGCTCGGAGGTAGAATGCCCCTGAGTTCAATCCCCAGTACTGAAAAAAAAAAAAGAGGCGGGAGAAGAGGGGAAAGGAGGAAAGAAACTCCCAACACCCATAATGAGTTAATAGAATTGTCATAAAACTCAGTGCGAGCCGGGCGAGCTGGCGCACGCTTCTAATCCCAGTGTGTGGGAGGCTGAGGCAGGAGGATCACAGGTTTGAAGCCAGCCTCAGCTACTTGTGAGGCTCACATCAACTTAGTGAGACCCTCTCTCTTTCCAAATAAAAAGTAAAATAGGGTTGGGGGTGTGGCCCAGAGATGGAATGCCTCTCTCTGGGTTCAATCCCCTGCCTGTAACACACACACACACACACACACACACACACACACACACACAACAAAAAACCTCATGTGAGAAGTGAGGATGTAGCTCAGTGGTGGAGCACTTGCCTAGCTCCTGGATTTGATCCCCAGCACCAAAAAACAAAACAAAAAAATCATAAGATTCTCAACTTGGTTGTCTGGCAAAAAAATATGTAGGATTTAGCAATTTTGTATATAATGTTCATAAATTAGAAATAATAGACAAATCCTTCCTCAATCCCTCATTATAATTTTGTTTTGTTGAACTCATGGATAAAAAAGGGCAACCTAGTACTTTTTTGATCCCTTCACACTATATAAATTTCCCTATTGTTTCATAATCTACTTAACCTTCACTCACTGTCTTGGAATGCAGGTCATCAAAGCCCATATATGTCAATATATTAAGCCCACTTAAATGATGTTTTGTAAGGTCTTTTACAGTTATGTTGCCTTTTCTCCCTCCTCCCCTCCCTATTCCTGACACTTTATAAGCTCCTAAGAAGTATCTGGTACTAAGGATACAATTATCATTTTCTCTACTAATAATCTCTTACATTATTCAGATTTTGTATACATTCCTTTTTTCTTTTTCTTTTTTTTTTCATGGTATTAGGGATTGAATCCAGGTGTATTCTACCTCTGAGATACATATACCCTAGCTCTTTATAAAAAGTTTGTTCTTATTGTTGTTGTACTGGGAATTAGACTTCTACTTCTGAGCTATACCCCCAGCCCTATTTTATTTTATTTTTTATTTTGAAATAGGGTCTTACTAAGTTGTAGAATGCCTCACTAAGTTGCTGAGGATGGCCACAAATCTGCAATCCTCCTGTCTCAGCCTTACAAGAACTGGGATTACAGGCATGCACCACTATGCCTAGCTCAAAAAAAAAAAATTTAAATTACATTCTGAAATAGGGTCTTGCTAAATTGCTGAGGCTGTCCTTGAACCTATGATCCTCCTGTCTCAGTCTTCCAAGTACTGGAATTACAGATGGTGGTACACATCTGTAATTCCAGTATGTCTTGCTTTAAAAAATAATAGCTTAATTATTGTATTTCAGAGTTTTTTCAGTATCAACACATAGAGATCCTCATAGTTATATAGTGTTTCACTGTATAAATGTAAAGGAATTTTATTTGGGCTGGGGATGTAGTTCAGTGAGGCCCATAGTTTGATCCCCAGCACTGCAAAAACAACAACAAAAAGAAATGAATTTGGTTGTTTCTAACATTTTAATATATATTAAATTGATTGTTTGGGGGTACTAGGGGTTGACCCCAGAAGTACATCTCTAGCGAACAAAGAAGTGTTTTATACCATAATTCTGGGCACACAGATAATTTACAAAAAAAAAAAAAAAAGATGTGTTTAATACTATGTATAGATATTAATACATAAATATTTGTAATCTGCATCCTTTTACTTGTAGTTTTGTTTCTTTGTATATTTGTAAGAATATATCTGTAGCCAGGCCATGGTGGTGCATGCCTGTAATCCCAGTGCTTGGGAAGCTGAGATAGGAGGAATGCAGGTTTGAAGCCAGCCTCATTAATTTAGCAAGGCCCTGTTTCAAAACAAAAAATAAGCTGTGTGGTGCAGACTTGAAATCCCAGTACTTGGGAGGCTGAGACAGGAGGATCACAGGTTCTTGGCCAGCCTCAGCAACTTAGTGAGGCCCTCTGCAACTTAGTTAAACTCTGTTTCAAACTAAAAAAAAAAAAAAAAAAATAGGGCTGGGGGTGTGGCTCGGAGGTAGAATGCCCCTGATTTCAATCTACAGTACCACAAATAAAAAAGTTCTAAAAAGAGTAGGGCTGGAGGTGAGTTTAGAGATAGAATACCCCTGGATTCAACCCCCAGTACCACAAAAGAGAACATATTTGTAAAATAAGTTTCTAATGTTGAACTGACTTGGTCAAAGAACATATGTATTTAATTTTTGTACCTGCTGCTAGATTATCCCACAGATTATAAGTTTATGTTTTCATGAACAGCATTTGAGTATGCATGTTTTCCATAATCTTCACCAATACTGTCTAAGTTTTATTTTTGTTAATATCATGGTTAAAATTTTATTGATTTACTTTTTTCATTATTAATTTGTGTAGTTTCCATGTTTATTGACAATTTTCTATGGATTGCCTATTTCTACCTATTTATTCCTCTTTCTGTTGTATATTCTTTTTCTTCTTGATTTGTTACAGCTATTTGAATATAAGAAACTTAGTGTTGTATGTACAATACAAATATTTTTGCTTTTACTGTTTACCTTTTAAGTTTACTAGTGATTTGTTTGTTTGTGGCACTGGGGATTGAACTCAGGGACATTCTGCCTCCAAGCTAGACCCCTAACCCCTTTTCTTATTTTTTGTTTTGAAACAAGATCTCATTAGGTTACTGAGAGTCTTCCTACATTGCTGAGGCTGTCCTCAAACCTGCAATCTTCCTATCTCAGCTTCCTAAGTACTGGGATTACAGGTGTGTATCACCACAACTGGCTATGAGTTTTTTATTAGATAGAAATTTTATTGTGTTATATAATCACACTTACATACAATTTCATTTATGACTCCTAGACTTTGTTGTTCCTGATACATTTAAAGAGTTTTCCTTTTTCTTATTTTGCTTTAAATTTTCAGACTTAATCTAGAAATGTTTTTATTCATTTATTCAAAAAACTTTTTTCTTTTTCAATATTAGGGGTTGAACCCAGGGCTTCACATGTAGGAAGCAAGTACTCGACCACTGAGCTATATCTACCCAGCCCTTTTTTTAGTATTAATTTTTTTTTTTTTCGGTAAATTGTCTGTGTTCTCAGAATTATGGTTTAAAACTCTAGTTGGCCAGAGATAATCAGTGGTAATGTCCTAGGGTCAATCCCTGGCATCCCAAAACAAAACAACCAGCACTCTCTTGTGAAAGCAACATGACCCCTTAAGATATGTAAAATATGGTTAGGGAAAATAAGAACAGTTGCTGGGCATGGTAGCAGACACCTATAACCCCAGTACTTGGAAGGCTAAGACAGGAGGATTGAAAGTTCAAGGCTAGACTCAGCAATTTAGCAAGACCTTGTTTCAAAATAAAAAATAAAAAAGGGCTGGGGGTGCAACTCAGAGGCAGAATGCTTCTGGGTTCAATCCCCAGAAACACACACACACACACACACACACACACACACACACACACACACGAAAGAAGAAAATAAGAACAGTTTAAATCAGTATGAGTATTATAAGAATTCATAGTCCACTTGGTGTTCAGATTTATATAACCACAGAAGTGTCCTACCTTTGATACTTTATTTGGAAAGATACAGGATTTGGATATAAAAATAGAATCCACTCTAAACTAAACTTCTTAAACTAGTTGAAAGGTGTGGGTGTTTTTTTTTTGTTTGTTTGTTTGTTTTTTCTATCCCCGAGCTATACCCCCAGCCCCCCCCTTTTTTTTTTTTCTTTATTTTGAAACAAGTTCTCACTAAGTTGCAGAGGGCCTCACAGAGTAGCTGAGGCTGGACATGAATTTGTGATTCTCCTGTCTCAGCCTCCCAAGTACTGGGATTACAAGTGTGTGCCTCCATGCCTGGATGAAAGGTGGTTAATGGTTACAATTAGGGATAAGAAGAGAGCTGAGTGAGGTAACAATAGGAAAGGAAGATGTAAAGAGTGGTTTTGTCTCTGAGCCCTCCTTATCTGTGGGTTGCTTTCTGCAGCTTCAGTTGCCTGTGGTCAACTGAGGTTTGAAAATATTAAATGGAAAATTTCATTAAATAGTTTATGAGTTTTAAATTGAGTACTGTTCTAATTAGCATGGCGATATCTCAATCTGTCTGTTCCTTCTTCCCAAGACATGTGTCTTCCTTTTATCTAGCTATCCCCTCTGTATATATCACCCATCTGTTAGTCATTTAGTAGCCATCTGGATTATCAGATTGACTGTCACTGTATCACAGTGTTTATGTTCAATAATCCTTCTGTAGTAGCTGGGCATAGTGGCCCACACTTGTAGTCCCAGTACTTGGGAGGCTGAGACAGGAGGATCACAGGTTAATGGCCAGCCTCAGCTACTCAGTGAGGTCCTCCACAACTTAGTGAGACCCTGATTCAAAATAAAGATTTAAAAAATAGGTCTAGGGATGTAGCTCAGAGGAGAGGTAGAATGCCCCTGGGTTCCATCCCCAGTACTACACATACAAAAAAAAAAAAATCCTTCCATTGTAACCTGATGATACACCCCAGTGCCTACATCGTTCACCTCTGTTCATGTCATTACATAGACATGGTATCGTCTTTTTTTTTTTTTTCCGGTACTGGGGATTGAACTCAGGGGCGTTCTACCTCCAAGCTATACCCCTAGCCCTATTTTTTATTCTTTATTTTGAAACCGGGTCTCGCTAAGTTTCGGAGTACCTCACTAAGTAGCTGAGGCTGGCCTCGAACCAGGATCCTCCGGTCTCAGCCTCCCGAGTGCTGGGATTACAAGCGTGCGCCACCACGCCCGGCTCATGGTATCGTCTTACATCATCATAAGAAGGTTAAATATAGCACAATAAGGTATTTTGAGAGAAAAGATTACATTCACATGTTTTATTATAGTATATCATTATACTTGTTCTATTTTTATTTAATACTATTTTTTTTTTTTTTTTTTTTTTTGCGTACTGGGGATTGAACTCAGGGGCATTCTACCTCCGAGCTACACCCCCAGCCCTATTTTTTATTCTTTATTTTGAAACCGGGTCTCACTAAGTTGCGGAGTGCCTCACTAAGTAGCTGAGGCTGGCCGCGAACCCGGATCCTCCGGTCTCAGCCTCCCAAATGCTGGGATTACAAGCGTGCGCCACCACGCCCGGCTAATACTAATTATTGTTAATTTCTTACTATGCTTAATTTTTTTGTGTATAGTATTTGAGATTGAGCCCAGGGGCACTCTACCACTGGGTTACTCCTTAGCCCTTATTATTTTTTATTTTTTTATTTTTTTATTTTTTCTTTATTTTGAAACCGGGTCTCACTAAGTTGCGGAGTGCCTCACTAGGTAGCTGAGGCTGGCCGCGAACCCGGATCCTCCGGTCTCAGCCTCCCGAATGCTGGGATTACAAGCGTGCGCCACCACGCCCAGCTTGGATAAATTTTTAATAGTGCCTACAGATACAAACCTCCCAAATACTAGGATTACCACCACACCCAGCTCACTATGCTTAATTTATAAATAAAAATTTCTTATAGGTATGTATGTACAGGGGGGAAAAAAAAGCATAGCATACAAAGGGTTCAGTACCATCCACAGTTTGGAACCACTGGGGGCAACCACAAGGGGTCTTGAAATTTATCTCCTACACATAAGGGGAAGTTACCATCTTTGTGTGTGTGTGTGTGTATGTGTGTGTGTGTGTGTGTATGTTGTGTATTTTAACTGTCCTAATGTGACATAACTAAGTAGTGTGAAGAAAGGCTTGGCACCCTTGTTTGTTATTCCTTACTGCAAGTCCTCAGGTCTGTGAAAGTTTTACGTTGTTCTCACCCTCATGTATTTCCTTCCATCACACAATGCAAATGGAACTCTTCCTCTCTTTTCAGGTGAAACCAGTGGGAATGAAAGTGATGCTGAGTACCTGCCAAAGAGTGAGTGAGTCAGTGGGGTGCTCCCTTTCTTGTGATGAGCCTGGCTCTGGGTGGAGTGGAGTGGTACCACCTGCCCTTGTGATTAAGCATGTTTTTTCCCACATGAAGTTTCACTGTGTGGGCCATTTCTTGGTTTTCAGAACTTGTTGAGATTTGAAGAACTAAATAGCACACCATCAGATGTTTGACAGCATTAGAATCTCCCACAGTGGAGTGAGGCACACCAGAATGGTTCTTAGGATGGAATGCTGTTAAGGGAGCAGCACAGGGCTGCATGTCCAGACATAGATGCAGTAGTTTCGTGGCAGCCAAAGCAGCATATATGAATCACCCTTTGAGACAAATACTTAGCACTAAATAGCTGATGATTTTCTTAGTAACTAAAGTATAATTATTAAGTGACTTTGAGATCTCTGACATTGAGAAAGGAAAATCTATGTTTTTACTCATAAACATTTATATTCCAAGTGATTGTGCTCTTTGCTTTATGTTAGAATAAAGATTCTAACATAGATTATGCACTTCTGGCTCAGTTTATCCAAGTGCTTCACAGTGTTCTGTATCTTCATCTGATGAATTGTCACCACGGGTTCTTTACTTCCTGTTTAACTGACTGACATACTGAGGTATAGGAGAGTAGAGACAAATTATTAGCACTGAGTACAGTGCAGTTTCAAGTCTCATCCTCTAATCTTATGATTAATAGTCTTATGCTCCTTCCACTGCCCTGAATAGCTTCAGGTGTTTGATTCTATAACCTGACTGAAGATGAAACTTAAAGCATCATCAGGTTCAGCCTTGATGTGTAAGGATGACTAATTAGTGCTATGAGAAGCAGAACCTAAAATTGTTTTGAACTCCATCCTTAGGGGTCCATAAAGCTTTGCCTAGAGCACTAAATGTACTGGATAATTCTAGGAAGCCATTCCTAGTTGTATTTTTCATGTGTTCTTACTATTTTGATCCATGACAAGAACAGAGGATGAATCTTTTGGTCAGTTGCTCAGAATAACATATAATCAAATCTCTGGAACACTTAAACTGTCTCTTCTGCGAGTATAGTGCCTCTCATTGTGGAGACTACCCCAAATTGTTCATAATTTTTTAGATCAGAATAGAGGATAGATGCTATCCAGTATGTGGTGATATTGCCATATACTGTTCTTTGTTTGTTTGTTTTTGAACCCAGGGGCATTTTACCTCCAAGCTACACCCCAAGCCCTATTTTATTTTTATTTTTGAAACAAGGTCTCCCTAGGTTGATAAAAATCTCACTACTTGCTGAGATTGTCCTTGAACCTGTGATCCTCCTGCTTCAGCTCCCCAAGTCCTGGGATTACAGGAGTGTGCCACCACGCCCAGCTGCCATATACTGTTTAAATAGAATGCCTCAATAATTTCAATTCTTTGAGGAATACTCTGTTAATGTATGTCTCCTTCCACTTCATTTTCCACCTTGAATTTAGTGGTCATATGTGCCAAGAGAAAATAACTTATTTTAATTTTATCATACTCATCTCTTTCTGCACTTTTATGCTCTGTAGGATTTCTTTTGTCAAATCCTCCCCTCCCACATGGCTTCACGGCTTTCCCAGCAGTGGCCTCACTGTCAGTCCAGTGCTTTTCCTAGACATTGTCCATGTGTCCTGGTTGCTGTGAAAGATAGGATAGCATAGCATATGTAGTAGATGTATGTAGCACATCAATTGGAACATGCAGTGTCAGCCCTACTGCTGGCTAGAAGTGCAATGGGGCCCCTGGGCGCTTTTGAGGGTCTGCACTTGTCCCTTGAGCATGTGATAGGCCAAATAAGTATGTCTGTGGCCGATACTGCTTAGTCAGCATTCACTGGGCAGTGACCATGTGAGGATTAGTCCTCTATGGGTCATAACCTCTGGAGCCAGAGGGAAGACAGGACCTCAGGGGAAACCTTACTCTGTGATGTCATTATAGATCGCCACAAGCGCTTAGCACAACTGCAGCAGTCTTCCAAGAGGAATCCTCACTACCAGACCTTGGAGCGGGATCTCATTGAACTACAGGAGCAGCAGCTGTTTGAACTTTTTGTGGTGGTGTCTCTACAGAAGAAGCCATCAGGAATAAGCTACACTCCCCAGGTCATTCAGCAGTTTCCTGGCAAGGTAGGGACAGGAGGCCAAGACGCATTCAGAAAGATTCCTATGTGCTTACACTTTGTCTCTTCTTGTTTATGGCTATCTCAGTCAGCTTTTATTGGTACTGTACTTGTCTAGGGTCTGGAAAGTGATTTTTTTTTTTTTTTTCGGTACTGGGGATTGAACTCAGGGGCATTCTACCTCCGAGCTATACTCCCAGCCTTATTTTTTTTTACTTTATTTTGAAACCGGGTCTCACTAAGTTGCGGAGTGCCTCACTAGATAACTGAGGCTGGCCTTGAACCCGGATCCTCAGGTCTCAGCCTTGTGAATGCTGGGATTACAAGTGTGCGCCACCACGCCCAGCTGGAAAGTGATTTTGATAAGATAACATCTTAGATCATGAATAAGCCACAATTGAATGAGGGATGGGGGAGAATAATCTCATTCTCCAAGTTAGTTATTTCTGTTTTGGGCTTTACCATTTAGTAATCTTTAGCAAGTTACAAAGCCACAATTTTTTTGTCCCTAATATGAGGCAGAATAGGGTATTGCTTTATAGCAATGGCTCTGAACCAGTACTCTGCATTTGCCACCTGCTAGCCTTTTGCCTTTTAGCAGTTACTTAACCTTTCTATATCTTAGTTTCTTCATTGATAAGATGGGGTAATCAGCCGGGCGTGGTGGCGCATGCTTGTAATCCCAGGATTGGAAGGCTGAGACCGGAAGATCCATGTTCCCTGCCAGCCTCAGCTACATAGTGAGGTACTCTTCAACTTAGTAAGACCCTGTTTCAAAAATAAAAGAATAAAAAATAGGGCTAGGGGTATAGTTTAGAGGTAGAATGCCCCTGAGTTCAATCTCCATTATCGCAAAAAAAAAAAAAAGATGGGGTAATCATAATAGTATCTATCCTTTTGAGCTTTAATCAATTTTAAATAGGCTAATTTATATAAGGCACTTAGAACAACATTTGGCATACGGTAAACTCTATATAATGTTATCCATTATTAGTAAGGATTTAATGAGATAATATATGTAAAGTGCTTAACCCAGTGCCTGGCATAAAGTACATACTCGATAAATGGTAGATATTAGTATTAGTAACACTATTGGGTTTTTTTTTTTCCTACCTTTAAAAAAAAAAAAATCCTAGCCAGGCATGGTGGTGTACACTTGTAATCCCAGTACTTGGGAGGCTGAGACAGGAGGATCTGGGTTCGCGGCCAGCCTCAGCTACATAATGAGGCTCTCCGCAACTTAGTGAGACCCTGTTTCAAAATAAAGAATAAAAAATAGGACTAGGGGTGTAGCCCAGAATGCCCCTGGGTTCAATCCCCAGTACTACCAAAAAAAAAAAATCCTTCATTTTGCTAATCAAATATGAGAAGTACCAAGCTTGATGCAGTGGCTTATACTTGTAACCCCAGTACTTGGAATGCTAAACCAGGAGGATCACAAGTTTGAGGCCAGCCTTGGCAGTGTAGTTATATCTTGTTTCAAAAGTGAAAAATTAAAAGGGCTGGAAGTATAACTCAATGGTAGAATGCCCCTAGATTCAATCCCCAGTGCCACACACATGCACACAAATATTAAAATGCCTACTGTTTATCAGTATTAGGTAGATGCTGGGAGTACACCGAAAGATTTTTCAAGTTCCTGATCTCACAGAGCTTATTGAGCCTGTGAGCAAAGTAAGCCTATAGACATATATTTTTCTTTCTTTTTTTTTTTTAATTATATAATGTTTTGTAAAAATTACATCCATAACTTTTATTGCCACTTTTTTTTTTTTTTTTTTTTTTTTTTTTTTTTTTTTTTTTTTTTTTTTTTGCGGTACTAGGGATTGAACTCAGGGGCATTCTACCTTCGAGCTACACCCCCAGCCCTATTTTTTATTCTTTATTTTGAAACCGAGTCTCACTAAGTTGCGGAGTGCCTCACTAGGTAGCTGAGGCTGGCCTCGAACCCGGATCCTCTGGTCTCAGCCTCCCGAATGCTGTATTGCCACTTTTTAAAAATCAAATTTTAGGATCCACCACATGATCCAGCTATACCATTCCTGGGTATCTTTCCAAAGAGGTTGAAACCAGAGAACTACAATAATATATGTATACTCATGTTCATAGCAGCATAATTCACAATAGCCAAATTATGGAACCAACCCAGGTGTCCATCAACAGATGAATGGGTTACAAAACTATGGGAATTATACACAATGGGATTCTACTCAGCAATAAAGAATAAAATAATGTCATTTGCAAGAAAATGGAAGGACCTGAAGAACATAATGTTTAGTGAGACTAGCCAGTCAAAGAAAGTGAAGGGACATGTGTTTTCTTTAATATGCACAAGCTAGGGAGCAACTAGTATACAAGAGGGACTCAAAATAATGGAAGAGAAACCTCAGAGGAGCCAGGGAAGGGGTCTAAGGGAAGGGGAGAGGGAAGATAGAGGTTAATTATTGGAAATACTAACATCGACGGTGTGTACATATGTGAAAATCCCAATATCAATCTCAGTATTCTGTATGGGGGGGAGGCAAGAAGAGGGGGGAACCAAGTGCTATGTGCATGTATGTCAATGTCAACATGATATACATTATTATGTGAGACCATAATGTACCAAAAAAAGCACATAAATCAAATTTTAGCTGGACATGGTAATACATGCCTATAATCCCAGAAACTTGGGGAGCGAGGCAGGAGGATCACAAGTTCGATGTCAGTTGGGAAACTTAGTGAGATCATGTCTCAAAATAAAAAGGCCGGGCATGGTGGTGCACACCTTAAATCCCAGTACTTGGGAAGCTGAGATAGGAAAATGGTAGATTCGAGGCCCAGTCTCGGCAACTTAATGAGATACTCAGCAACTTAGTGAGACCCTGTTTCAAAACAAAAAATAAAAAGGGCTGGAGATAAGCTCAGAGGTAGATCCCCTGGATTCAATCCCCATTACCAAAATAAAATACAAGAGCTAGGGGCATAACTCACTGGTACAGTGCTTTCCTGGATTCTGTTCCCATAAAAGTCATCTACATAGCCTGAAAGTATGATGTCACAATATTGTTTCATAAAATATAACATAATATGTAGTATAAAATGATGTCATCTCAGCTGGTGTTGTGGCACATGCCTGTAATCCCAGTTCTTAGGAAGCTGAGACAGAACAATTGCAGATTCAAGGCCAGACTCAGCAATTTAGCAAGACTCTGTTTCAAAATAAAATAAGGGGCAGGGAATGTAGGCCAGAGGTATAACTCCCTTGGGTTCAATCCCCAGGATCACAAAAATAAATAAATAGTCACCTAGAGAGCTCAAGTAATCAAGTTTCCCATCAAGAAGGGCTTAATTTCTTTTTCCTGGTTTTGGTTAGTCTTACAGTTGGAGGGGAATACTAAGCCAGAATTGAGTGGCTCAGACCTAGATAAGGACATGTTAACTCTGGCAGTGTTTCAGGAATGCCTCTAAGCTAAGTAAGCCACTTACTTACCATCTTTGTGCCTCAGGACCCATCAGTTGGGTGAGGGGGAGCTGATCCTGATCAAGCCAATTTTGGATTCTGTTGTGAAAAACTTGTGTAGAAATGATTTCGAATCTTTTCTCAGTATAAAAATTAAAGACCATAAGGCAGACATTGCCATACACTGTAATTCCAGAACTTGGGAGGCTGAGACAGGAGGGTCGCATGTTCAAGACCAGTCTAAGCAACTTAATGAGACCCTCAGCAGCCTAGCAAGACCCC
>PVLC010036822.1:0-15723 GCA_004027655.1 Graphiurus murinus | reverse complement strand
ATGGAATTAGCCATTGATGAGATTAGGGCCCTAATTCAATTATTTCACCTCTGAACATGTTTGCATTGGCAATCCATGAGGTTTTTCAGGGGACACTCTATATTCAAATAGTAAAAACAACGGTGGCAGCTGCCATGAGAATTGCAGCCTACCTCCCGGTGTGACTCACTGATGTCAAAGGCTTATAGAAAAACTTGGCTTTGGAAATTCAGAGGTTGCGCATTTTACCTGTCTTGAAGCTTCCTAGGACTCAGCTCAGAGGATGCCTGTGTTTTGACACTCTCTCTACCCCCCTAAAGGCTGGATCAGCTTTGGGGGAGACGGTAGAAATATTTAGAATATGCAGTGCCAATGTCCACTTGGATCCATGGATGACAGGTAAGGCAAAGAGCAGACAGATCCAAGAGCCCAGGAAGGAGAAGGCTGATGAGGAAGTGTCATGGGATAATATGGGTTTAGGAAGGACTTTACATAGACAAAGCCCAACGTGCGTGCCCAGGACTGGAGGAATGCATCCAAAGGGACCCATGGAGCTCCACCAAGCATACTAACGTATACACCATCAAAGTCCCAGAGGGAGAAGAGAAATGTAAAGTGGAGAAAAATACATAATAAATAATGGCAAAAAAAAACCCTTCTCAAATTTGATTAAATACATGTATTCAGAATGCTCAAGGAGCTTCAAATAAGATAAACTCAAAGAGACAAACAGCAAGTCACATAATAGTGGAGTTACCAAATGCCAAGAACAAAAAGAGATCATTGAGGTTAGCAAGAGAGTAATGAATTGTCACATATAAAGTATCCTCAATAAGACCAACAATTTCACATTAAATATCACATGGCTAAGAAGGCAGAAGATGGGACACTGGAAATGCTAAAAGAAAGAAATTATCAACCAATAAGTCCATAAACAGAAAAGCCATCACTTTAAAAATGAAGAAGAAATTAAGATATTCCAAGATAAATAATGTTTGAGGGAACTTGCCACTAGTGCATCTGCCTAACAAGAAATGCTAATGAGAGTTCTTCAGGGTGAAATAAAAGGACATTAGATGGTAAACAAAGTCATATAAAGAACTCAGTAAAATAACTACATCGATAAACTTTAAAATTAATACTATTGAGCTATTAGTTTCAGAATACAAACTACTAGTCTGTATTGTATTAAAGCTATCGAACTGTTATCTTGCTTCCTTTATGTTTTAGAGGACAAGTGTCCTCAGCAGAATATTGGGATGATTAAACAGCATGACCAAGAGGACAAGGAGAGCTCAAAAAAGAAAATCAACCAATGGAATATGCATTAGTAAAAGAAGAGGAAAGAGAAGAAAAAAGAAATAATTGTCCAAATTGATGCAGCAATAGTATTTGTCAAAATGCAACACCTTTCATGATTAAAAAAAACTACTCACAAAATTAGGCATAGAAGGGAACTTTTTCAACATGATTTAGAGTATTTGCAAAATCTTTAAACTTGTTAAACCTCACAGTTAATATCATTCTCAATGATGAAAGGCTGAAATCTTTTCCCCTAAGATCAAGATCAATGAAACTTTCTACTTTCACCATTGCTATTCAACAACATACAGTAAATTTTAGCCAGAGCAACTAAACAAGAAAAAAAAAAACAAAACAGTAAGAGTCATCCAAGTTAGAAATTGAGAAGTAAAATTGCCTCTATTTTCAGATGACATGATCTTATATAGAGAAAATTCAAGAGAATCCTCACATGCACATACTACAAGAATAAAGAGATTCAGCAAAGTTTCAGGCTGCTGGAGCAACACCCGAAAATCTCTGGTGTCTGTAAACCAGCAATAAACAATATGAAAAATAAATTAAGAAAAATTCTGTTTACAATAGCATCCAAAAGAATAAAATTCCTTTGAATAAATTTAATCAAAGAAGTAAAAGACTTACACACTGAAAATTCAAATATTGCTGAAAGTAAAGGAGACCCAAATAAGTGGAAAGGCATCACATGTTCATGGATTAGAAGACGAAACACTGTTAAGATGGCAATATTACTCAAAACAAGCTGTAGATTTAATAAAAAGTCTATTGAAATTCTTATTTTGGCTTTTTTTGGCAGAAATTAAAAATCCAATTATCAAATTGCTATCTAATTGCAAATGATCTTTAAAAAGAAAAACAAAGTTGGAGTACTCACACTTCCCAATTTAAAACTTACTACAGAGCTGTAGCAGTTCAATAATGGAATGCAATACAACCTTAAAAAAGAAGGAAATTCTGTTACTCATGACCACATGCATAGAATCAGAGGACATAATACTAAGTTAAATAAGCCAGACATAGAAACATAAATTCTGTATGATCTCACTTATATATATAGAATTGAAAAGGTTGATGTCAGACATAGAAACATAAATTCTGTATGATCTCACTTATATATAGAATTGAAAAGGTTGATCTCATAGAAATAGAGAATAGATAAATGGTTACCAGAGGCAGGGGGGGGGGGAGGAATGGGGGAAGAGAAAATGTTGACCAAAGGATACAATGTTTTAGTTAGACTGCAGAAATCTGTTCTAGTGATTCATTGCATCCCATAATGAGCACAGTTAACAATAATGCACATTTCAAAATCATTTAAAAATATTTTTAACATCTTCACCACACAAAAAAATGTTTAGTGAGATGACAAATCTGTTAATTCACTTGATCGAGTCTTTCTAGCATGTATACTTCTATCAAAATATTACGTTGCCTCCCATAAACATAGATAATTTGGGAGGGGGAGTACTGGGGATTGAACCCAGGGGCATTCTACGTCTGAGCTACACCCCAAGTCCTATTTTTTAGTCTTTATTTTGAAATAGGGTCTCACTAAGTTGCAGAGTGCCTCACTAGGCAGCTGAGGCTGGCCGCAAACCCGGATCCTCCGGTTTCAGCCTCCCAAATGCTGGGATTACAAGCCTGCACCAGCACGCCTAAACATAGATAGTTATAACTCACCAATTAAGAATAAATTAGTAAAAATTTTATAATTATTTTGAAAAGACAGTGTGATACATATAGGCCAATGGAACAGAATTCAGAGATCAAAAATAGACTCATTGGTCATCTATGGTCAGATGATTTTCAACAAGGATGCTAACAAAATCCATTGGGAACAGAATAGTCTCTTCAGCAAACAGTGCTGAGAAAACTGGACATCCGTGTTTAGAAAAATGAAGTTAGCTGAGTGTGGTGGTGCATACTTGTAATCCCAGTACTTGGGAGGCAGGGACAGGAGGATTGCAGGTTCGAGGCCAGCCACAGCAACTTAGCAATAAATAAATAAATAAGGCTGGGAGTGTAGCTCAGAGGTAAAATGACCCTGGGTTCAATCCCCAGTACCAGAAAAAAAAAGAAAGGAAAGAAAAAGAAAATGAAGTTAGACTCAATTCTTGAACTGCTTTATACTAACCATCCACAAAAGTTCACTCAAATCTGAACTATGACCTAAGTACAAAGATTAAGAAGAAAACATTGGAGTAAACTTTCATGCCTTAGGTTTGGCAATATTTTCTTACATGTAGCACCAAAGGAAAGAGCAACAAAAGAAAAAAATAGATAAATTGGATTTAAGTTACAAAATTTTTGTGCATGAAAGACATTGTCAAGAAAACGAAAAGATGAGATCAGGGGCAATTATGTGGTGTGACTATAGCAGGAGAAAGGAAACAGACCAAATAATACCACATCCATATATGAAAGTGTCACCAACAGCCTTACTAGCATGTATGGGGAGGGAAGAGGGTTAGAGGGATGGGCTTCGGAGAGAGGCACAGCCAGACATTGTGTGCATATATGAATGTACCACTTTGAATCTCACTACAATTCATAATTATATTGCACCAATAAAATTCAAAAAAAGAAGTGAAAAATGCAACCCTTAAAATGGGAGGAATATTTAAAATCAGACTTCCAATAAGGATCTGATATCCAAAATGCATGAAGAATTCTTATAATTCAACAACAAACAGACAACCAAATTAAAAATTGGGCAAATGACTTAAATAGGAATTTCTCCAAGGAAAATGTACAAGTGGCCAAAATTTAGTCAATACCATTAGTTACTAAGGAGATGAACATCAAACCTACAGTAAGGTACCCTGAGATATGCAATACATTGGGGTGCTACATCTACCGAGATGGCTGTAACGAAACAAAACAAAAAAGGAAAATAACTTTGCTGAATCTTCTTATTACTTTTTGAGACTGTGGAAGAATAAAGATGCTCACACATGACTGACGAGAATGTAAAATGGCGCAGCCTCTGTAGAAAAGAGTATAGTATAGTATAGTTCCTCAAAAAGTTAAACATAGAATTATCACGTATCCCAAGAATTGCACTCTTTTTCCTGGATATGGAACTAAAAGAACTGAAAAGGAATACTCAAATAATCATACAAAAATCCTTATAGCACAGTTGTTCACAGTAGCAGAAAACAATAGCCAAAAGATGAAAAACTGGATGCCCATCAAGAGATAAATAGAAATACAAATTCTAGTAGAGCTATCCCTCTGTATCCATAGGGAAATGGCGCCAGGGCTCCCCACAGACACCACCCTTGCACACGCTCATGCCTCTTATGTAAGGGGCGTAGTATTTGCCTACAGCCTAAGTCTATTCCTTCGTATTCTTTGAGTCTTCTCTAGGCTATTTATCATCCATGATGCAGTGCAAATGCTAAGTAAAATGATGCAGTATATTGTTTCAGAAATAATGGCAGGAATAAGAATCTCTTGCATATTCAGTACAAATGCAACTTAAAAAAGTGTTTTCTATGTGTGATTGGTTGAATGCATAAATGCAGATATGAAGGGCCAACTATATACATATATACATATATTTATTATATATTAAATATTACTTGGCCATATAAAGGAACAAAATACTGATACATTCTACAACATGGATGAACCTTAAAAGCCCACTGTGTTATGAAAGAATCCAGATACAAAAGAATTCCATTCATATGAAATATTCAGGATAGGTAAATCCATTGACATATACATCAGATTGGCAATTGCCAGTGAAGGAGAAAAACCGTGGGGATTAATTGTTTAATGAGTATAGGATTATATTTTGGGGAATGAAAACATTCAGAGACTAGATGGAGGTGACGGTCACATAATACTGTGAATGAACTATATAACACTTGCTTGTCTTTAAAACGAATTGTGTTGTGAATTTGCCCTCAATTAAACAACAGTGGTAAAATTCTGGGTCCAGTCTGGATGTCTTCCATCTGTAATTTTGTATCTTCCATGAATTAATTCTCCAACTATCACAGGCTTCCCCAGCATCGTGGCCGTTCCATAGAACCAGAGGCGGTTCCTAGGGACGAAAGGCTTCAGGGGTTAAGACTTGACAGGAGATTAAAATGAACTCAGTGTGAATGCTAATGAAATAAAGCATTTATGGAGCTATTTTCCCTCCTTTACCTCCCCCCAGACATGTGGAAAAACCCAAAAGCCCCCTCAGAGTTCCTTATCAGGTCTCCTTATACTCAGGTGAACGTACCCATTTTATAGGGTTTGAAGAGATAAAACTAATAACAGAGAAAACTAAGAAGGGGCTGAGGAAGACGGCCTCTTTTCTGAAGTCAGTGCCTCCACCTCAAAGTCTTGCCAACCCCGGCCGGTGAGTGGCAGAGAAAAACCGGATAATTAAAAGATGAGGAAAAAGAGGCATAAAACAAAACAGCCTTTCCCACGTGGTGACGTGATCATCCACTCTGGAAATGTGGCCTGCTCCTTGGGTAGGTTACAGATAAGCAAACCTGCTGGATGGGGTGGAAATGGGGAGGGATGGAATAAAACGTACTCTCAAACATCAAAAGAATGCTTTCCCTCTTCCCTGGAAAAGCCAGAGCCTTCCATGCGGAATATAAATTAAAACAACAACTTTCCATAATTACCAATGGAAAGAAGAGCGTCTATTCACCCAGCCGGGTTTCTTATCTGAAGCTCCTTCAGAAGGGAACGTGGGCCCCTGTTCTCAGGACTTTAGAAAAGAATGTCAAAATAGGGGGTGAGGTGGGGGCGGGGGGGTGGGCCAGAGGAAGCCGAAAATGTGTACAGATGGTTTAACATGCAAATGTTTCTGGGTTCCTTTTAGGTGGAGGATCAAGGTTTGGCTATTTTCAACTACTTCCCATCCTAGCCTCGTTCTCAGAGGACTGTCGTCCTGACAGGGGCTTTGTGTAGGGAATTCAGGCGAATGAAAGGGCCAAGGAGACCCAGTTGAGGGAACAAACTTTTGGGGGTCAGGGGGGTCAGTTTAGAATAAATGTGTGGCATTGTTGGTATTAAGGACATGCTCTCAGTGGGGTGTCCTGAGCTGGGCACACACTCTCAGGCCTGTTTATTCAACACTGAAATACCTAAGGACGGGGTCTTGGGGAGAAAAGAGAAACTTCTTCCGCAGAGGTTTGTTCCATCCACTATCAGAACGTTCCCCAGAAGCACAAAGCCTGGCTTCTTTTTTTCTTTTTCTTTTTCTTTTTTTCCTAATTGCAGAGAAGAAAATGCTGTGCATAACCCAAAATTAATTGATTAATTAACCAATGCATTAAAAGAAGAGCTTCCCATAGCCTTTCTCTCTCTTTCTCTCTCTTTCTCTCTCTCTCTCTCTCTCTCTCTCTCTCTCTCTCTCTCTCTCTCTCTCTCTCTCTCTCTCAGTTATTTTCTCCCTCCATGCATCAACAATCCAGGTCATTGAAAGCCCAAGATAGAAACAGTTTCTTAACAGTGTTTGAAAACAGCCTTTGTTTCCATGGAAGTGGCACAGACCCTCTGTGGTTTCCTCCCAGAAAATATTTACCTACCTCAGAGGGATGTGTGTGTGTGTGTGTGTGTGTGTGTTAAATGAAAGTACTTAACACAGTCTGAGCACATAGAGCTAAATAAATATTCGTTGTTGTTAGCAAGTAGGGCTCTCGGGTTGCTCAGTCATGAAGAGGTCAGGAGGATAGACAGGAGGCTGCAAGAAGAGGCCATTCCCGCTGCCGCTGCCGAGGGAGGTGGAAATCGGATTAAAGAGGAGGGAGGTGGAGGGCTGAGGTCATTGGCAAGGATGCCATCCATCTCCATGGAGGGGGGACACTGAAAGATGGAAAGGAGGCATTTCCCAAATCAGAGTTAAAGAGTAGCTCAGAAAATGAAAATAAGGGCTAAATTCACCTGTAGATGCCCCCATTCTAAATTTTTAAAAAGCCATGTGAATTTGCCCCGAGCTGGCTCAGGGCGACAAGACTAGAAAACATGAAATATTGAAGAAGGCAAGTGCTAAATGGTGTTTTCTAGACTGCCAGAATTTGAGGACACCAGAGGAGAAGACAGACAAGATTAGCACATGAACACCATTTGAAAAGAGCAGAGAGTAAAACAAAGACATCCATAGGAGCTGGGTGAAAGGAGAAATGTGCTGGCATGGTTGGGAAATAGCCCCTGAGAGGAGGTCGGTTGTGATAAAGGCCTGCAGGTGGGCAGGAAAGAATGAGGTGGGACCGCTGTAGATGTAAGGTGTTGACTTTGAGTTTGAGAAAGCCAGGTTTCAGGAAGTTGAGTTTAGGGGTAGAATATACAATGGCCGACAGGTGAAGACTGTGCTAAAATAGAAAGCAGCTAGAAATCCAAGGCTGTGAGGTCGGGTAGTGTTCCAGTGTGTTTATGGACTAGAGAAATGAAGATAGTGTTGAGGAAAGAAGCTAAACTCGGTAAAAGGTCAAGACGACATGTGGCAGAGGTTACTAACTGGAAATGGGAGGTAAAGATAAAGGAAGAGACAAGATAACTTGGTTTTTGTCATAGAAAACTGTAGAGTAGGAATGTCAAAAGAAGAAACAAATCAGAGTTAACAATGACGATTCCCACGCTGAAAGAAAAGATAATTTTACCTCATGTAGAATTAGAAGTAATAAATATGGGCCAGGTAGCATTGCACAGAAGAGGAATCTATTGTATTGGAGGAAGAAAATATATCAAGGTTTGGATGGTGGGAATACAGTGGGTTGTTGGTAAGCGCAGGGAGGATAGTACAGATTCATAGTGAGACCTCTTAGAAAAAGCAAGATGTAAGGTTCCATTCTTGTGACACTGGGAACGACGAGGTCCAAGAACAGAATTGGTATCAACAATTTCCCCCTGACTTGTGTGCAAACATAATCGTGATACACAATGCTTGCGTCACTCTGGGATGCTCCTTCTCCCGGGTCCCCTCTTCTTCTACTTTTCAATGAGTGTCAAGGGGATTACAGGAGAAAAATATAGCACACACTAAAGATGAGATTAGGAGGAAGAGAACTGAATTTTGTGTGTAAGAGGGAATAAGCTGGTTCTGCTAGTCCAGATACATAATGGATGTTACCTATTTTTTTGTATTTTCTGTTGACTTTGGCTACAGTCACCCCAAATAATAAACTCATACTTTTTGTATCCATAATGCCTCACCTGCTGCCATCACAGCAATGACAAAAACAAACAAACACAAGCCGGGCATGGTGGCACGCGCATGTAATCCCAGTACTTGGGAGGCTGAGACAGGAGGATCACAGGTTCAAGGACAGCCTCAGAAAGTAGTGAGACTCATCAACCTAGCAAGACCCCGTTTCCAAAATAAGAAATAAAATCAGGCTGGGGGTGTAGCTCAAAGGTAGAATGCCTCTGGGTTCAATCCCAATAACACACACACACACACACACACACACACACACACACACACCAAAAATCCTAGAGAGGAGCGTGAGCAAGTCAACCAGAAGATCACACAGTGAGTAATTAGAAATAGTACAAAATAGCCAGAGATGGAGGCTGCACCATCTTTGCATGTCGCCTAGCACAGCGCACAGTACCTAGGAGGTGCTCAATAAATGCGTGAGCAGAAATTTACAATTTGGAAATTGGCCCCCAAATGAACAATGTAAGGCCACCATTTCTGGGGCAACTGATCTAGTTTTACCATGTGATAGTTCTACGGTGCCGATGTGGCTAGATAAGAATCCAGAATCGAACAAAAACTATTCCCAGTGCAGAGTGCTTTGGATCATAACTACACTCATTCCCTTGACTGGTGGGTGGGATAGGGTAGAGTAGCAAGGAAGGATAAGATAGAAGATTACCTGGAACCCAAATGCGGGAATGACCATTGTACCCCTCTGTCCAGGAGGCTAGGTCAACAAATGCTCACTGGTGTCAATGAATAAATAGATCTTGTATCACCTATGTTGCCCACCTCACACTCTCCCCTGTAATTTCCTGGCCTTGGTATCAATTAGTTCAGCTATGGAGCAAACATTAATTATACGCCTATGCCAGGAATGTAATATTAGAGATGCAAGATGAATAAAGCACAGGTGCTGTTGAGAGATGCCCGCACATAGGCAGGCAGGGTGGTGAGTGCTGGGATCTGGAGGATCACACGGTGCCACAGGAATCCACAGAATGGGCAGTTATGCCAGTCACCATGCCTCCTGTCCCCCTTCTTAGGAGCCTGATGCTGTTGAGATGTCTGTCATACTGTCATTTCGGTGACAGCAGAGAGCAATACGTAGGGAGCAACTGATCTGACATGTTCCCTCATCTAAAGCAAGGTGAATGCCAAGAACTTCAGACTGCGGGGCCAGGAAGTCCTCTCTCTGAATAACCTGGCTAAAATCCCACCAGCAAACAAAGGTTTGGTGCAAACCCACAAAGAACGTCAGCATCACAATCTGAAGGGCAGTCTTCTACTAAGGATACAGCCATCGGGGCTCAGCTGGGTCTCAGTGTGGCTGCCCAGCCAAGTCCATAATTAATGACAGTATGGCAAACAAGAGGAGATCTCGGCGGAATGATCCTTGACCTTTGTTAAAGTCTTAGTTAAGCTGCAGACTACCCGAAAGGAGGACCAATGTGCAGTGTCCCCAACATCACTGACATGGAGTGACAGCAGGGAATCAGAAAAAGAACACCAGCCGGGTGTGGTGGCTCACACTTGTAATCCCAGCATTCGGGAGGCTGAAACCGGAGGATCTGGGTTCGCCGCCAGCCTCAGCTACCTAGTGAGGCGCTCCGAAACTTAGTGAGACTCGGTTTCAAAATAAAAAGAATAAAAATTAGGGCTGGGGGTATACTCGGAGGTAGAATGCCCCTGAGTTCAATCCCCAGTACCAAAAAAAAAAAAAAAAAAAAAATGTTCCAAAAAAAAAAAGAACACCAACGCAGGGTGGTGGGCAGAAGCAGGATTTGCTGGGAGAGAAGTGGCATCCTTACTTGGGGATGTTTCAGACTGCTTCTTTCATTGCATATGAAGTATATAGCCAGAGTAGTCTGATTAATTCAGTGTAGAAAACTAAGACCCAAGTAGTAAGGGACTTGTTCTGGAAAATGAGTAAGTTGGTGGTAGAACCAGAACTGGATCCAAGGTTCTGTCCACTGTGTAGCACCATTTTCATAAAGTACGGCAAGATATTATACCCAGGCAACATATTCTAAGCCTGGAAAGTTCTCAGCAAGTAAGAATAACTTCTAGCTTCTCCATTCATCACTCGTTGCTGAATTTTATCGGGTAAGATGTGTTGTGGATTGTTTTTTGTTGTGTGTTCAAGGAGGAGTCACGTAAACAATGCTTATGTTCTTTCATGTTTGAGAATGACTGCTTACTGCCTTTATTCTTGAACAACTCAGCTGGGTATAATATCACTGGATCATACTTCCTTCTCTTACAATGTGTGTGATGCTCCATTTTCTTACAGGGATGAATGCTATTTGTAGGGAACCTGAGTCCTGTATGTTTGTTTTTCTGCTTTCTATATAGAACACATGCTATTTTCTTCTTAGATACATTTTTCTGGGTAGTTTTTCTTTCCTTTAGAATTCAGTTTCATTAGCATAACTACTGGGGATTGAACCCAGGGGCATTCTACCTCTGAGCTATACCCCCAGCCTTATTTTTTATTCTTTATTTTGAAACTGAGTCTCACTAAGTTGCACAGTACTTCACTAGGTAGCTGAGGCTGGCCACGAACCCGGATCCTCCGGTCTCAGCCTCCCAAATGCTGAGATTACAAGCATGTGTCACCATGCCTGGCTTCTGAAAGTAATTTCTTTAATCTAAATATTTGCTTCTCTGTTTAATGAATTTCCATTTATTTTCTGTTCTGTTGCTTGGATTCTTTACTTCAAAAACAGCAATGACCTCTTTCAATCCTGGGGCTCCATGAAAAATAACATCATATGTGGGAGGGGGGGTTCTTATGTCACACACTTTGGTAAAGGATATACTGCAGGGCTAGGTAATTAGTTCATCTGCCTTCCTCCCTGTTGGAAACTGCCCCACAGTAGACTTTCTTACTGTGAATCTGCATCTGGTAACTGATACAAAAACAAATCAAAGAACAGAAGGGCCAGAACCAATGTGACAGTAGAAGCTATGTCTTCGAAACTTCTGCTAACAATGAGATCATTTTCTGGAAAGTTCAAAGAAATGTAGACAACAGGAGTTATGAAGCAGTTTCTCCTAACAGTAAGTTCTCTAAGACAAAAAAACAATTGCTACAATGTTGACCTTGTCTGGTATTCTATGACCAGTGTTCAGCGTTAGTCTAAATATCTAGTCTAAACATCAAATATTTGCTAAATAAATAAACAAGGGCAAACAACTTGCACTAATGAGTGGTCACACCAGAAGGTAAAGAAATGTAATATGTCCATGAAGTCTGCATTGTTAACATTTTTTGTTGTTGTTTTTTGTTTGTTACTGTATTACTGGCCGAGGTTAACAAAAACATAAACTAGAAGAAGGTAATAACAATAATGTTAAGTCTGTTCCTTAGAACTGCTTGTTACTTACCAGTGTGTACCCATTTTTTTGTTTGTTTTTTGTTTTTTTAATTGGTGCATTGTAATCATACATCTTTTTTAGGTACAAGCTGATAAAGACATATATGCACACATTTCTCATTTAACCCCTTCCCCAATTCCCACCCCACTTCCTCACCCTCTCTCCTTCTCAAGTTCAGTTTAGTGATTGACCTTGATATATTTGTGAAAGTACATCATGTGCATTAGGGTGTTCCCCCTCACTGCCCCCCCCCCGTCCATCCCTTTCAGTTAAGTCAACTTCTTTGCTTATCGAGGGTTTCTCCTTTTTCATCTGGAGTCCCTAGCATCCACATATTAGGGAGAACATATGTTCTTTTACTCTTTGTGACTGACTAATCTCACTTAGCATAATGTTTTCCAATTGCATCCATTTCCCGGCAAATAACATGATTTTGTTCTTCTTTATGGCTGAGTAAAATTCCATTGTGTACATATCCCATAGTTTTGTAATCCATTCATCTGTTGATGGACATCTTGGCTGGTTCCATAGTTTGGCAATTGTGAATTGTGCAGCTATAAACAGATACAACGCATGTGTTTGGTTTCCATTCTTTTGGGTAGATACCCAGTAGAGGTATTGCTGGGTCATACGGTAGGATCATTCCCATTTGTCTGAGGATCCTCCATACTGTTTTCCAAAGTGGTTGCACTAATTTGCAAACCCACCAACAATGTATTAGGGTTCCCACTTCTCCACACCCTCGCCAGCATTTGTTGTTGTTTGTGTTCTTGATGATTGTCGTTCTGATTGGGGTTAGCTGAAATCTCAAGGTAGTTTTGATTTGCATCTCTCTGATTGCTAATGATGTTGAACATTTCCTCATACATTTATTGGCCATTTGTATTTCTTCTTTTGTGAAGTGTCGATTTAGATCCTTTGCCCATTTTTTGATTGGGTTATTTGTTTTCTTAGCTGTGAGTTTTTTGAGTTCTCTGTATATCCTAGATATTAGCCCTCTATTAGAAGAGTAGCTGGCAAAAATTTTCTCCCACTCTGTGGGCTCTCTGTTGAGGTTCATGATAGTTTCCTTTGCTGTGCAGAAGCTCTTCAGTTGAATGCAATCCCATGTATTGATCTTTCTTTGAGTTGCTTGTGCCCGTTGCTAACATTTTAACCAGCATGCACAATTTAGTTTGAAGGACTTAGTGTTTCCGTTTAAGTAAGTGTGTGGGCACTAATGATGACTTGAGATGCTTTGGCTTCAGAAAGTCTCTAAAGAGTCAGTGACTGTAGAGAGACATTGTGGTGGCTCCTTCAGTGCTCCATGGTGGTAGGAGACAGAGTATTGGAGGTCATGGAGTCCACATCTGCATGGTAGCTTTTCCATCTAAATGGCCTTGAACGTGTACTTTACATTTTGCTGAGCTTGGGTGTTCTTAACTGAAAAATGGTAAACTGATATCTCATAGTACTGTTATAAAAACTAGGTAGAACAAATTATAGGAAACATTTAGGATAGCACCTAGCAAAAAGAAAACCACAAGCATTCAGTCAATGGTGTCTACTATCACCCATGGAGCGGGGATACCCATTTTTGTCACCATGACCTTACCCAAAGCCCCCAGTGGTGTCTCTGCTCCTTGGTGCAGAATGGGAAAGGGGGGCAGTAATCCTAATGACTGGAGAGTTAGGTGCAGTAGAATTTCTTACCACCTGACCCTTCCAAGCTGCTCCATTACACACAGTTTAGACACATCAATTGTACCATGAGTATAAGATAAGAAGCAGAGCTGGGTGTGATGGTGCATGACTGTAATCTCTGTACTTGGGAGGCTGAGACAGGAGGATCACAGGTTCAAGGCCAGCCTCAGCAACTTAGCAAGACCCTTAGCAACTTAATGTGACCTAATATCAAAACAAAAAAGGCCTGGGGTGCAGCTCAGTGGTAGAATACTTGCATAGCATGCATGATTCCCGGGACCACACACACTGAAAAAATAACCAGTGGATTATAAGGGTGAAAAAGAATTAACACAAGTTGATGTGGTAAAAAGCAATTGGGTGACTGCTTAGATCTATTGATGAAGGCTGAAGGATAGAGGAAGAGCTGGGTTTTTGAGGCGAAAGACCCCGTCTCGTGCAGATCAGAGGGAAGGATATTGCCTGCAGGAGGAGGGTGATGCAAGGGTTTGTGGTGGGGAGAGCCTGGATTGCCCATGGGAGACTAGCAGCACCCAGCAGGTAAAAGATGCAGAAGAAGTGACACAGAGGAGTCTGTAGTCAGAATCAGAACATGAAAGACTTTGTGAAACATGCTAAGTCAGGGATGTGGTTCTCCTTCTAAAATCTTGTGTCCCAGAGGTGGTCTGGGGTAGAGAGAGGTGAGGAATGTTATCTCAGATGGAGGCTGCTAGGGTTTGGATGTGATTTTTCCCTCAAGGGATCATGTGTCGGAGCCCTTGCCATCACTGTGGCGGTGGAGCTCCTTTAAGAGGTGAAGCCTGAGGGAGGTCCTTAGGTCATGGGGATGTGTCCTCAGAAGGAATTGTGGGAGCCCAGATCTGCCCGGCTCCCAGTTTTGCAAAGTGATCTTTCCTCCCATACAGGCTTCATCCCGTAGACATCTTCTATAAGGTGGACACAGCCTGGGAGATGGGGTGCTCTTGCCAGAGCCTGAGCCATGCTGTGTGGACTTCTAGCCTTCAAACAGTGTGCTGAATGAACCTCTTTTCTTTATAAAGTGAGCCTGCCTCTGGTGTTTTGTTACAGAAATAAAATATTGACTGATACAGATAAAAAGGGCATACATCAGAGTCACGAAGGGTGATGGCCAATCTACACCCCAGTTCTGGTTGGAATCCAGATCTACGTGTGTGAGTCTTACTATTAAACCCTCTGAGAAATCTTCATAAGCTGATCTCTGTGCTCAGTGGTTCCTACATTGCCATCTGGATTTCCATGGGCAGTAGTTACAGAGTGTTCTGGACAGAAGTGTTAACAGGGTGGCTGAGGAGGTGGGGTGGGGTAGTCACAAGTTGAGTTTTGGAACTCCTTCTCTTAACAAGGGGGCTCTTACCCAACATCTGTGCTTTCTAGAGCATCAGTTCCCTTGTCTGTCTGCCCGTCCGTGCCTACGAAGTGATCTCTACAGTCCCGGAGAACAGCGTGGAGTTGTATGACTCATTCACGTTAAAGGCAAATTCATCTATACATGTTCGAGAAACTTAAACACACTCCATGTCTTCACATACTACGCTTTATAAGTAGCTGAGAAAGCTACATGTGGGTCGCTGAATTGTGATGGATGAACCAGGTGAACATTACGCCAGGATTAACAACGTCCCGCGAATAATTCACTCCATCCTTCTGCGTGGAGGAAAAGTCTCATTTTCCTCTCTTGCCTTCCCAAATCCCTGCCGCCTCTAGGTCTAGCGGGCAGACATTGCAGCGCAATACCATTGCAGAATGAAGAGAAAAATCATTTTGCACATTCTGCTCTTTGACTGCCTGAAAAAGTACAAGGTAATATAAAGTGTCTGGACCCATGACGGTGGTTTCTGAGAAGATTGCTGAGGGTTAGGCGCCCTCTACTGGCAGACTCAACAATAGTTTTTTTACTCTTTTTTTTTTTTTTTTACCCCGTGATACTGGGGATTAAACCCAGGGGCATTCTACCTCCGAGTACACCCCAGTCCTATTTTTGTCCTTTATATTGAAACAGGGTCTCACTAAGTTGTGGAGGGCCTCACTATGTAGCTGAGGCTGCCAGCGAACCTGGATCCTCCCGTCTCAGCCTCCCAAGTACTAGGATTACAAGCGTGCGCCACCATGCCCAGCTCTAATATCTAATTTTTATTTTTTATTTTTATCATTATTATTATTTTACAATTCAGGGATACAGGATT
>PVLC010036821.1:0-15625 GCA_004027655.1 Graphiurus murinus | reverse complement strand
ATTTTCCTGGCAGTACCGTACTCTTTTGGTAACTATAGCTTTGGAATATAATTTGAAATTAGGTAGTATGATATCTGCAACTTTGTTTTTCTTCTGGGGGATTGCTTTAGTTATTTGGGGTCTTTGAGGGTTCTATACAAATGTTTTGAGGTATGCAGATGATGGTCATTAGTATTTTTGATTAAAGAAAATTGGTGGACCAATTTTCTGTAATTCTGACCACCCTAGTCTTCAGCCTGCCTTGAATTGAATACAAACATCCTAGAGTCTGTGACTTTCTTTTGCTCCCCATTACATACTTAACACAATATCACCTGGCACTCAACATATTCTTAACAAATATTTATTAAATGAAGAGAAAGTATTGGAGAAAATGAAAGAGAAAAAGAAGAATAGAATGGGAGGAAAAGAAAAAATTAATACCTTTATCAGTGCATTAGAGTCTCACATCATAATGATAGTAATATGCATGCACACAGCAGTCAGGGAAAATTTTACAAAATGATGCTAGTTTCCAGCAGACCATGAGGCAGAAAAAGAATAAGAATTACTTCTTCAAGGCTTTGCTTTAAAGATCTCTTCATAGAATAAAAGTATCCCTGGCAACGATGCACAAAAGATAAAACAGCACTGATTGATTCAGGTACAGAAACTCATATGTTTGCCATACTTTTCTCCCAAACCCACATTACCCCCAGAGGTCTGCTGCTGAAAACTAATGAAAAGTGAGAAATAATGGTAAGGTACTTAAAGCATTTAGAAGCACCTCACTTATTTCCTCTTTCCTCATATGACACTTCTACATACAAATAGAAATTCTGAACACATTTCATCCCTCGGCTATTTCATCATACAATGGGGACAACTTAAGGGGACTTAAAGGTGAAAAATGAATTTTATACTATCATAAAAAGTTAGAGTCAGCCCATCCATGGCTAAGGTGATACAGCTGCAGGTAGTAAATATTCTTTTTATTAATCCGTTTAAATGATCTAGAGAGGAAATTGTCCCACAATAATCTTTCCTTTGTTCATTGAATTTTATGATTGCTTCTTTTAGCTACTAGTCATTAGAGTAAATACAGAATTTATCTCATTTTCTACCACAAGGAAATGTGTATGATATGAGGATGATTCCTCTAAAAATTCCAAGGAATTTTAAGTTCCAAATTTCTGTTTTTAACAACATGTTTAACATTCAGTTTAGATAATGTCTTTTTGTTAAAGGGATGTTGTGTTCATAGTTTTTTGTATACATGAAGATGTGCCACAGTAAAATCCTTCCTTTACCAGAATTTAGCAATTGAAGATCTTTGATGCTCCAGGAAATTTTGTCCCCTATTCCTCCTCCCAAGGTTTATGCTAAACAAGCATAGAGAAGCACATTATTCAGAATCTCAGGGACCAGGTCCCCACCTAGGAGAAAGGCAAGGGGAACTTCAAGAATGACAACAGAGAAATCCCAAGATGAACACAGTGTGACAGACAACGGAAACAGTCCCTACAAGGAGAGTTGAAGGCTTGTTTTGGAGGAGAAAGTAAATCAGAACTGATCAAGGATCATAAGTGATTGTCCTTGTGGAAAATTACACCAAGAAGCTCTTAAAAGATATGGGAAGAATTAGTGATGGGTACAAAGAAAACTATGCAAATGAATAAGCAAGGAAATTATCACCTTCAGGGAAAAGAAGCATAACCATAGTGCACTACAATACTTAGCTAGTAGGTGTATTTCTATCAGCAGAGTACAAAGGTTGAATAACTGATTCTTAATTTAGCCAATAATGGTAACAAAATTATATTAGAAAATAAGTTTTTATTTTCTCATAGAAAATAGATGGATAATATTTAAAACTAGTAAATGAAAAGACAGACTGAATGTTAATATGAGGAAAATATTTCTTAATTGGAGAAACTGAGAGGAAAAAAACCTGTTAGGAAAAAGGTGTGAGCAAAATAAAGGTGGTGAGAAAATGCCAGTACTGATGGGAAAAGAAACAGTGTCACCCATGGCCTAGTACCCAGGCTCACACTGGGATTCTAGGGAGGGAAGCAAGGCAATCATTTGGGGAATGTACTGCATGATAGAAGAAGAAGTTAGAATATGATCCCATAGACCTTAGAGAAGAAGATCACAGGTTCAAGACCAGCCTTAACCAACTTAGCAAGACTCTCAGCAACCTAGCAAGACCCTATTTCAAAATGAAAAGGGATAGAAGTGTATCTCAGAGATAGAATGCCCCTAGATTCAATCATATATATATGGGATTTGTGCACATAGAGGAAGATCACCCACCATCTACAAGGAAAGGCCTTGCAAGAAACTAGCCCTGTAAAAACCTGAATCTCACATTCTTAGTTTTTAAGACCATTAAAAATAAATAACTGTTGCTTAAGCCCCCCAGTCTGTGGTAATTTGTTATAGTTAATCCACCATGTAACTTGTGTTGACCAACAGGCTATTAGTATATGTGACACAAACAGAAACTGGAAAGATAGTAGCATCTTTCCTGTCACCCTCACTCTCATTCTCTGCCGTCACCCTGAGAACATATCCAGTTGCCCTCGAGAAGAATTTGGAGGGAAGCACACCATCCGCTATGTGCACATGAATTTTTCTATCACTCAAGCCTCATTATGATGTAAAATTACAATGCACCAACAAAAACACATTTATGAAAATGAAAAAAAAAATGGAGTGAAGCTGAGCAACCACAGCTAAGTCTATCCTAGTTCATCCAAAAGCTGGTCCATCCCAAGATAGTGATCACGATCAGCCAAGACCTCAGCTAGCTAAGTCCAGCCCAACGCACTAATGACAGATCTGTGACCTAAGTATGTGCTTACTGCTTTAAACCACTGATTATGGAGGGAGCATGTTACGTCATATTATTATGACAATAAATAATAATACCAGTATCAAATTAAATACCCAGTCACCTGCTACAGAGTAGTAGCTCCATTAATTTAAATTCAGCTTCCATACTTCCCCTGTTTTGGAAGAGACCAAAGTAAACAAATTCTATGCCAGATTGCCCTCTCACAAATGTAGACATGAATCTAGTAATTAGAAGTGATAAACTAAACCATTCATTTCAAATGGAAAAGAATTAATGAGAATATAAGACTTTATTCTTTTAAAGGATGTACATGTCCATTATAAGCTATCTTAAATGTTAACATGTCTCATTTCTCTGAAGTCATTAGTAAAGAAATTCACAATTACCTATAGATTCATTAAATAAATCAATCCTCTAATTCTCTCAAATTAATCATCATTAGTGCAGATGATTGCTATGGCCACAGTAAATAAAGGCATTATCAACAGTGAGCAGCAGTTTACTCAAAGAGAGATGTAGTCTCTATTATTTTAAGGCTTAGAAAAACACATTGGCTTGGTTTAAGAAGAAATTAGAAGTTATTATTCAGATATACTCTTTCCCCAAAGAATCTAATGCCTAAATATTCCCCACAGTACCCCCAACATTTTATTTTCTACTGTTTCAATCTAGATCTGAACATTTTATATATATATATATATATATATATATATATATATATATATATATATATATATATATATATATATATATTGCAGTACTGGGGATTGAACTCAGGGGCATTCTACCTCTGAGCTATAATCCCAGCCCTATTTTTTATTCTTTATTTTGAAACAGGGTCTCACTAAGTTGCGGAGTGCCTCACTAGGTAGCTGAGGCTGGCTACAAACCCGGATCCTCTGGTCTCAGCCTCCCAAATGCTGGGATTACAAGTGTGTGCCACCAAGGACAAACTTGGGTGGGACATACTTCCACAAGGAAAAGATTTAGACTTTATTGAAGAAGGTGCATTGCAATCCAATATATATGGGAGAAAAGTTCTCTGGCCCAAACCAGAGCTTATCCATGGTAACTGAAAAGCAAGAAGCAAACATTTGGGGCACAAAGAGTGAGCTCCAACCAGTAGGCTACCATCCTTGTGAACAGAGCAAGTGAATGTACCACTATGGCAGGAAGCCCATAGCATGTGGCCACAGTGGGAGAGTCATGGAAAAGTGATTGCCAGGCCAGGATGATGATGTCAAAAACCCTGTGTTCCAGCTACATGCATAAGGCAGAGCATCACTGCATATTCTCATGCTCACACGGCTGACCAAGCATGCAGCCTTCAACCAATACAAGATTCCTCTCTCTCCTGCAATATTAAAATATCCCTGCAGGTCCCTCTCCTGAGGAAGGTTAACAGCATGCTCACTGTGAAGGCAAAGCACTTAAAGGAATTCTATCCAATACTGCAAAACAGGCTCCAAAGAGCAAGTGTGGAGCTGAGAGGCAACAGATGGATAACTGGCACATCAACCTAAGCTTAAATACCCTGTGAAGGAGGAATCAATCCATATCAAGCAAAGAAATTATTTTAATACAAACTCTAGTTTTTTTTAACTGGCTGGTTCAAAATTTTTCAAGCTTAAAAAGAGCAAATTTACCAGTCTAATAATCTGAAGCTAATTTTATTTCTATATATTTTATGGCCTTTCTAAATATTATACACATGATCTAAATTAAATTAGCAACTTCTCATATAACTATTTTTGTACTGGGAAGAAATTTTATTTTCCATAGAAATTCATCAATTTATATTACATGTTTTCTCTTCTACTAATTATACTTATACTTTTTCTTAGTTTTGACTATTGCCTAAATTCCTGGGACCTGTTATTGTTATCTAGTTTATGCACACTTTTGGCCCACAATTTATATGGTTTAGGTTTGACTTCTTTAGTAGAACAAAATAAGACTTTTATAAGAGAAAAGGTGGGTTTTCTGTCATGAAAATCTGCCAGGCATGGTGGCATGCACCTGTAATTCTAATACTTGAGAGGCTAAGAGAGGGGGATCACAGCTTCAAAGCCATTTTCAGCAACTTAGTGAGACCCTGTTTCAAAATAAAAAAAAAAAAAATAGGGCTGGGGTATGGCTCAGAGGTATAATGAATGTCCCTGGCTTTAATCTCCAGCCCCCTCTCCCCCTCCAAAAAAAAAAAGATAGTTCAGAGACCCTGCTTCATCTGGTCAACAAATGATCCAAGTTCTTTCTATCTTATTTCTCTACCACCTCCAAATCCACAAAGTCAAAGCTTCCTCACTATTACCATGTCTGCATCTGTGGAAAGGAGAAAAAAGAAATAGATCTTTAGTGTCTTTAATTTAAAAATATGACCTGAAAGTTGTTCATATTTGTTCTACTCTCATACCATTGGGCTAGAACTTTGTTGCACATAACACCTAGTTGTAAACAATGTTGGAAAAGATAAGCTCTATCTGGGTGTAAATGTGCCAAGGAAAGCTCAGAGTTGTATTAGTAAAATGGGAGAACAACTACCAGAGAACAATTAACAGTTTCTATCGTAACCTGGGACTAACAACAGACCAATTTTAAGGTTAAAAAAAAAAAGGCAGGTTTGAACTCAAGAAAATAGCAAATGAAATATATTCAGAACATATTTGCCAAGAATTTTATATTTAACCATGAGAAATTGTTATCAATCCCATTTTACACATAAGGAAACTAACCGTGAAAGACAAAATATCTTTCCCCAAAAGACAGTCATAAATAGCCAAGTTCGGTTTCAATCCCCAGAACCAAAGCTCTTCACTAATCCACATCACAGGTCAGCAGTCTGTAACTCTCCATGTGTCAGCAGCACTGGTTTCTCAAGGCAGATGTAAACTGAGGTAGACTACTGACTAGCAAGTTCAATAATTTGAGCACAAATTCAACTCTCATAATTTTTCAAGTCCATATTTTCTTACCCAAAAGAATTTTCTAAAAATATAACTTTAAAGACCTTTGGGTCTAATTGAAAGATCAAATTTAATTTTTTTTCACTTTATAATAGAGAACCCTCAAACCAGTCATCATTGTTAAAAGCTTTGTCTATCACATTTTGTGGTTCTGTCTATACTTAAAATGTCAGAGATGCATCTCATCAACTTCCTGCTCCCATGCAGGAAGTGTCTTTCTGCTCTCATACAGCGCACAGTGTTTTGGGGGAAAGCAAGCCATAGCAACTTATTGCAATACTGTTCAGAGAGTTCTCCATCCTGCAGCAATGGGCAGGGGAAACAAGTGCCCCAGGAAGGATTTCAGATGAGGAGCTGATTGCACAAAGACTGAACCCCAACTCTCCTACACTGTTAGACCAGAAACCTGGATTATAGAAATATTAAAAAGGGGTGTAAGCAGGATATGTTTGATAGCACACTAATAGAGAATGAATATAATTTTTTATTAAATGACAATCTAGAAAACATTTCTTATTATTTTCCAAAATTATCCTGAGTTCTCCCCTTTAGAGCTCAGGATCCAAAGGTGCAGGCAATAAAGTGGTGCAAAATTAATGTTTTTAAAAGACAGAATTCAGGGACATTGATCCCTATAAACCCCAAAAGTATAATTTCTGGTATGTTTTACCTCCATAAATTAAATTCAGCATACTCTATTGTTAAGATTTGAAGATCTAGAGTAAAAATTACCTGAGTTGAATTCCCAATTCTACCTAAATTAGAAATGGTTAACATTTGGCAAATATGCAGTCTCCTCCAGCCAAATGTTTTGAATATGAAGTAGGACTAAACGTCTTGACCTTCTCTGGTGTTGGCGAGGGTAAAGTGAGATATCAGGCTCCACGAGCAGCTCTCAAAGCGGTGCCAGGGACTTGTTGGCCACTAACAAAGGTTATCCCTAATTTGTACCAATTTTCTTTTGGTTGTTTTTGTTTTCATTCATTTCCTTGAGGGAGTCTCTCAATGTGCATGGGTGAAGAGGGTGACTTTTAGGTTCTCCATCATTTAAGTCCCTTCAAACACTGTCTAGTTGCCTTAAACAGACTCATCTAAGAACAGACTCAGGACTCACCCAGATTTTTTTCAGATGAGCTAGCATCCCTAGGATTCCTTCGTTCCTTTATATTCCCAACAATCCTTAAATATATTTATTGAGCATTAACCAGGCAAAGATCTTGGTCCTGAAACTACATCAATAGATAAAACCAACAAAATACTCAAGTACATAAACAAATGTTTGGATTGTATCAAGGGCAGTAAACAGAGTACTGTGTCAGAACAAGATGAGGGACACATGCGTTAGAAATGATGCACAGATGCCGTGACATTAGAGATGAGACTTATAAGGAGAATCACGACCACTGTAAAGAATCAAAAGAAAAGCTGGTTACAGTGGTGCATGCCTGTAATCTGAGCTACTCTGGTGGCTGAGAAAGATGAATGGCTAGTTCAAAGCTAGTCTGGGCAACTTAGACAGACCCTGTCTCAAAATTAAAAAGGGCTGGGGGTGTAGTTTAGTGTCAGAGCACCCCTGGATTCAGTCCCTGGAACAATGTGGACACACACACACACACACACACACACACACACACACACACACACAAACACACACACTGAGGAAAACACTTCAAATAAAGGAATATCAAATACAAAGGCTCTGACAGAGGATCAAGCTTGATATATTTGAGAAGAAAAACAGTATTGAGAGTACTTCTAGTTTCTGGCCAAGCATGGAAACAGCTGGGAAGTCACCACACTATCCTACCAACAATTAAAGAGCTGCACAAACTTAAAAGTCAACAACTCTTCTTAGCTCTATCTGAGAAATGAGATCAGAGGGCAAACTGCTGCCCACCCCACCCCGTCCCCCCAAAATTAAGGAAACAAAACAGTAGATACAGAGAATCTCTACTTATCAGAATAGAACTTCCAGAGAACCAGCACTGCACAGTGGGGAACTGCTGGAGCTTCACTCTGGACAACTCCAAGGTAAAAACCCCCAGGAACCCAGTCATGGAGTGGAAAGGGAGAGCTCCACTTGTGAAAATTTTACTTTCCCCACCACTCCCCAAAACAGCTCTATCGGGCTCTCGGTACATGTAAGAAGAGAAGCTTCTGTGTGCCTCCTGCAGGGCCAGGAAGAAGGAAACCACTTTGAAATACACCAGAACATTTTGCTCTTATAAAACGCTTCCCCCAAGCCAGGCATGGTGGCACATGCTTATAATCCCAGTACTTGGGAGGCTGAGATAGAAGGATCACAGTTCACATCCAGCCTCAGCTACTTAGGCCTTCCACAACTTAATGAGACACTGTTTCAAAATAAAGAATTTAAAAAAATACAGTGCTGGAAGATGTAACTCAGAGGTAGAATGCCCCTGAGTTCCATCCTCAATACCAAAAAAAACAAAAAAAAAAAGCTTCCCCACATGAAATTACTTAACCAGAATCTAACTTGGTCAATAGGTTCAACTGGTATGGAAAAATGAAGGCATCAAATTCTGGGTCCCACCCCATTCCTGCCACTGCATTCCTGCCACTGTGCCACAGATGGGAACAAGATTGAAAAAAACATGTGAAAATTAGAGTTTGGAAGGGCACAAGCTCATTAAAAGACTAGAAACATTTCCCTCCCACAACACCTACCACTATGTTAATAATGGCCTATTTAAATAGTGCCTATCACCCAATATATCATGTCTGGCTATCAGGGAAAATCACCATACTAATAAACAAACAAACAAAAATATACATTGAAAAGAGAGCAAGCACAGAGCTAAGGGCTCTAATTAGTTGATAAAGTAGAAAGTGTGCAAGAACAGATGAGCAATGAAAACAGAAATAAGGGAAAGGGTTAAATGAGAAACGTGTGCATGTATGCCCTTACCAGCTTGTACCTAACAAAGATGTATGATTACAATGCACCAATAAGAAAAAAATTTTAAAAAGAAAAGAAAAAAGGAGTCTAGGAAACAACTGAAAAGAAATACAAGAAATCAAATGAAAACTTGTTCTGGTGGGCCAATTAGAAGAGTCAATATGGCTGAGGATCTCTATATCTCAATAGAAATCTTGAAAATTCAGCCAGGTGCAGTGGCATGTGCTGTAATCCCAGTACTTGGGAGACTGAGACAGGAGAATCATATGTCAGCCAATGCCAGCCTCGGAAATTTAGCGAGACCTGAAGCAACTTAGCAAGACCCTGAGTCAAAGTCAAAAAATGAAAAGGACTGGGGTGTAATTCAGAGGTAGAATGTCTCCAAACTTAATCCCCAATACTAGAAGAAAAAGAAAGAGGAGGAGGAAGAGGCGAGGGAATAAATCTTGAAGACTGAACAGCAAAGAGACAAAAACTGAGGAGAGGGGAGAGATATCTAAGAATCGTGGAAAAACTATAAAGGTAAAAATGCACGTAACAGGAATAGAAGGAGAAAAATGACAGAAACCATACTAGATATCCAAAAAGCTCAGAGAACACTAAGTAAGATACATGCCAGAAAAATTAGGCAGATCATATTCAAACTACAGAATACTGACGATGAAGGGAAAAAATTCTGAAAGAAGCCAGAGGAAAAAACACCTCACTTATAGAGGAACAAAGGAAAAAATTATATCAACCCCTCCTTAGAAACCTTGCAAACATTGTAAAGTAAAATAGAGAAAAGAAACTACCACCCTGAATTCTGTACTCTAAAAAACAATCCTTCAAAAGAGGAGAAATAAACAAATATCAAACAAAAATTGAGATTTCTTGACAGTAGACCAACCTTGCAAGAAATGTTTTTAAAAAAATTCTAGCAAGAAGGAAAATTATACAGACCAGAAACCTAGATCTGCATAAAGAAAGGAAGAGCAGTCAAGAAAGAATACGTGGAAGTAAAACTAAACTTTCATTTTTCTTCTTCTTAATGGGCCTAACTGATAACTATTTGTTTAAAAGAATATTAGTATAAATGTATTTGATACACACAATTGTGTATGTTTATGTATAAGTGAAGTGACCCCAATGATACAGAGGGAGGAAGGAAGCAGTGTCCTGCATTTGAAAGTAGACTTGGACTAGTTGTAAATTTGTATTGCAAATTCTAGGACAATCCTTTAAAAGTAAAATAAAAAAATAAAGAAGCATATGGTATACTAAAAAAAAAGACATAAAATGGAATCATATAAAATGCATGAACTAAAACCACAAAAGGCAAAAAAAGTAGAAGACATAATGCAGAACAAAAAGTGTAACAAATAGAAAACAGTAACATATCCTTTGGGAAGATGCCCAGGAGTACTACAATGAATCATATGTAGTTTCATTCCCAATCTTCTGAGAATCCTCCACACTGATCTCCATAGTGGCTGTACTAGTGTTCAGTCCCACCAACAGTGTAATAGAGTTCCTATTTCCCCACAACCTCACCAGCATTTATTATTATTTGTGTTCTTGATAATTGCCATTCTAATTGGAGTTAGATGACATCTCAGTGTAGCTTTAATTTGCATTTCTCTGATTGCTAAAGATATTGAATATTTTTTCATATATTTGTTGGTCATTTGTATTTCTTCTTTTGAAAAAAGTCTATTCAGTTCAGTTGTCCATTTTTATTGAGTTATTTGTTTTATTCGTGTTAAGCTTTTTAAGTTCTTTGTATATTCTAGATATTAGAACTTTGTCCAATGGGTAGTTGGTGAAGATCTTCTCCCGTCCTACAGGCTCTCTCTGGAGATTCTTGATAGTTTCCCCTGCTGCACAGAAGCTTTTTAATTTAATGCTATCCCATCCATTAATTTTTACTTTAATTTCTTGAGCTCTCAGAGTCTTACTGAGAAAGTTTCTACCTGTACCTATATGTTGGAGTGTTGGTCCTATGCTCTTCTGGCGATTTCAATCAGAATATTAGAATGATAGTTGCATATTCATGTTCATAGCAGCACAATTTACAATAGCCAAACTATGGGACCAACCTAGATGTCTGTCAGTAGATGAATAGATCACAAAACTTTGATGGATACACACAATGGTATTTTGCTCAGCCGTAAAGAACAAAATCATGCCATTTGCAGGAAAATGGATGGAATTCAAGAATATTATGCTAAGCGAATATAACCAATATCAAAAAATAAGTAAATGTATGTTTTATCTTCTATGTAGAAGCTATAGAAATATTCAGAA
The DNA here is from genome assembly GCA_004027655.1 of Graphiurus murinus. Lineage (NCBI taxonomy): Eukaryota > Metazoa > Chordata > Mammalia > Rodentia > Gliridae > Graphiurus > Graphiurus murinus. Next base: position 4,617 of record PVLC010036821.1, on the reverse strand, counting down.
ATAAGAGCAACATGAGATAGATGAGCAGAAGCTCCAGGGAAGTGCCTGAGTAGAATTAGGGAAGGGAGGAGGGGAAACAAAGTCTTAAAGAATGTAATAGTTGAAATAATGCCATAATTGTGTACAAAATGACCAATTCCAATCCCAAAGTTATGAGCAGCGAGGGTGATGGAGAAGAGAGGAACCCGGTGGGGAGGGCACCAAGAGCTATATGCATGTATTTTTCTGACACTGTACCCCAACATGATGTAAAATTACAATGCACCAAAAAAAGAAAACAGCAATGTGTCTGGTATATATTAATCCAAGTATAACAATAATCATCTTCAATGCCAATGGGATAATTTATCAATTAAAAGAGATTATCTGAGTTTATTAAAAATAAGACTCAACCATAAATTGGTTACAAGAAACCATTTTAAATATAAAAACACACATAGATTAAAAGTGAATGGATAAAGATACACCATGCTAACACTAATCGAAATAAAGCAAAAGTAGCTATATTAATTTCAAACAGAGCAGATTTCAGAGGAAGAAAAGTTATTAGGGATAAAGGGGGACTTTACATAATAAAGGAGTTAATTCTCCAAGAAAACATAATGATCCTTAACAGATATCATGCTACAAGAGAATATCTAAATGGACCAATGACCGTAACACACAGTTTACCAAACAAACAAACAAAAAAAACTTTGGTGGTAGAAAATAAGCATACAAAAAGATACTATATATACTCAAGTATAGTCAAGGAAACACAATTTAAAATTACAAGATACTACTACACACATCTTAGAAAAGCCAAAATTCAGAACACTGACAATATCATGTGTTGGTGAGAATGAGGAGCAATGGGATTCTCATTCATGGATGGTAGGAATGCCAAGTGGTGCGGTCACTTTGGAAAATGCTTTGGCAGTTTCTTACAAAATGAAGCATCCTCTTAACATATAATACAGCAGTTAATTTCCCTAGTAATCTACCCCCAAAAGTTTAAAATTTATGTTCCTACCCCACACATGGATATTGTATAACAGCTTTATTCATAATTGCTAAAACATGGAAGCAAGCAAGATGCTCTTCAGTAGGTGAATAAACTGTGTAGGATATCCAGACAAAGAAATTTTATTTAGCACTAAAAGGAAGTGGGCTATCAAGTCATAGGAAAATTAAATGCATATCACAAAGTGAAAGAAGCCAATCTGAAAATGTTACATGTTGTATGATTCCAGCTATGTGACTTTATGGAAAAGGCAAACCTCTGAAGACAATTAAAATGTCAGTGGTTGCCAGGGGTCAAGGGGAAATAGGGATGGATAGAGCACAGTGGATTTTTTTTTTTATCCTCCAGTCTCAGCCTCCTAAATGCTGGGATTACAAGCGTGGAGCACAGTGGATTTTTAAGACAGTAAAACTTCTTTCTATGATACTGTAACGGCAGATACGTGTCATCACACATTTGTCCAAACTCATAGAATGTGCAAGTCTTTGGGTGGTAATGAAGTGCTGGTATAGTTTAATCAATTATAATAAACATGCCACTCTGGAAGGGGATTTTGGTAAGGTGGGAGGGTGTGTATATGTTGGGAGTAGAGATTTCTATATGTCCCACTCAATCTTTTCTGCAAATCAAGAACTTCTCTAAAAAAAAATAAATAAATAACTTCACTTTTTAAACATAGCATTTGAACTCAAATAGCCATGGGTGGAGACGAGATCAAAAAGTTTAGTTGGATTTTAGATCAGATAGGAAGGGTAGTATAGACTATGGTGAGAAGCTTTTATTTTTATTGTAGGTGTAATTGGAGACCTTTAGAAATATTTATTTCTATGATACTTAGATATTCTAGTGTTTTTCAATGCTATGATTTCTGTCTCCAAAAAAAAAAAAAAAAAAACTCAGAAAATTCTCTATCTCTCTCTCCCTTCATTCCTCCCTCCTTTCTTCCCTCCCTCCCATTCTGTATCTTTTTGTCTCTTTCTTTGTCTCTTTTCTTCTTCCTTTCTGCCTTTCCCCAACCTCTCCCTTCTTTCTTTCTGTAAATAAAGTCAAAATTGGAAAAGATGGTTTTCAGAATACTTGTATATTTAAAAATTTATCCCAACCAGGCACAGTGGTATACACCTATAATCCCAGTACTTCAGAGACTGAAACAGGAGGATCACAGGTTTAAGGCTAGCCTCATCAACTTAGAGAGACCCTGTTTCAAAATTAAAATAAAAAAAATATTAAAAGGGTTGGAGGTGTAGCTCAGAGATAGAATGCCTCTGTATTCTATCCCCCCACTCCCAGAAAAAATCCCATGTACAGTATTCCAATAATGAATACAAGCAAAACATTAAAATATTTTAAAGTTTCTCAGATTATTCTCTGAGAATTCTCTCTGAGCTTCAGTGATACTTCATCTTTCTTTTGTACATCTCCAAAGATATGTCTGAACCTCAGACTTCTCAAACTTCACAAATCAAGCATGGTTTTTCCCACAATACGTACTTTTTCTCTTTTCTTACATATCTTTTTTGATGTAACAAATTCTGGAATCCTCCCAATATTTAGACATAAGATAAATTAGAAAGCCAATGAAAAAAGCAGAAAAGTAAGGGTGGAAGGGGTGGAGAAGCAATGCAATCCTAGCACACCGCTTAGCTCTGCAGGGAGCAAAATTTGCAGTCCTGAGCATGGAAAGTTTACTGCTTTCAGCCCTTAAAATTGTCACCTAGAATATTTGACCATTACATAATAATTCACAGCTGATTAATCTTTAAAGTATTAATATAAATTTAAAGCATGTAGAAAGTGGGAGATGGATGGGGAAAGAAGAATGTGAGAAAAGAGTGAGGATGCTAAAATCTTCACTTACAAAAGAGAAAGGAAATAGAACAAGCAAACTCTTCTGACGTGTGATATAACTGGAAGAACAACGACATGAATGAATGAATGAATGAATGAATGAATGAATGTTCTTCCAATGCAGACTGGGACATAGAAAGGTGAGGAGTAGAGCAGCAGTCTTCTCCTTTTCATTTTATATCCTTCAATACTGTTTGATTTTTTTAATCATGTACAGGCTTTACTTTGATGTAAGTAAAAATTTTAATTTAAACAGTGATGCCAGAGTCTTGGTTGGAGATGTGTGATAGGAGGAGGAATTAAATTAAATTAAATTTATAAGGCTCAGATATTCTGACCCAGAAATTCCACTTCTAGTAATATTCCCTAAAGAAATACTCAGAAATGAGGACAAAGATTTATGTACATGAATTTTTTCTACAGTATTAATTATAATAGTAACAAGTTGGGAACTACCTAAATAATAAATATTTGGAGATGGCCTAAATAATTTATAAGTTTACCCATAAATAGAATATTAAGCAGACACTAAATCATTTTTGAGATTATTTGGGAGTTTATATAATGTTCATATCACATTATCATGGCAAGTAGAAAAATTGTGTGATCACACATGCACATGCACACACACAGAACTAGATACCCAGCAGATAAGTTGTTTAAGAAAAAGAGCAAACATTTCTAGACAAATCTGCTTGTTATAAACAGATCCTTTCTAAAGAAAATTTAAAATGTGTACTTCTAAGATAAAGAAAATGATTCCAGAAAGAAGGAACTAAGATGAAAAAATAATGGTGAACAAGAAAAATAAAAACATAGATAAACCTAAATGAGCATTGATTGTGGACTTTTAAATGGTCTAGGGGAAGGGGAAGAGGGAGAATCAATGAAAGAATCACTTCCATTGCCACTATATACATGTGTCAGAATACCAACATCAGGCTCAATACCCTGTATGAGGAAAGAGGAAATGAGGAGGGAGCCAGGGGAAAGCCCACCAAGTGCTGTGTGCATGTATGTCACTCTCACTATGATTTACATTATGATGTGAGACTACAATGCACCAATAGAAGTACTAAATAAAAAGACAACAAAATAAAATATATGTAAAAGCTGGCATGGTGGCCCATGCTTGTAATCCCAGCATTCGGGAGGCTGAGACCGCAGGATTTGGGTTTGCGGCCAGCCTCAGCTACCTAGTGAGGCACTCCGCAACTTAGTGAGACCTTGTTTCAAAATAAAAAATAAAAAATAGGGCTGGGGGTATAGCTCGGAAGTAGAATGCCCCTGAATTCAATCCCCATACCGCAAAATAAATAAATAAATAAAATATATGTAAAGAAAAGCCTAGTGGTAAAACATATTTGGAAGGAGAGATAAGTAAAAATATTCTAAGTTATTTTGAGAAGATAAAAATATTTAGACATTTTAACATATGTGTACTAAAATTTCTAAGCTAACTGCTGAAATACATTAGGGTTTATGGCATTTAAAATAGTACAGGGGGAAAATGGGATGGGAAGGAAATACAACTTAACTGAGAAAAGGGCAGAGGTAGAAGAAAAACATAGAAATTGGGGGTGAGAGTGTAGAACAGAATAGAAAGTATAAAATAAAATAGCAAAAATGAATATAAGTATATCAATTATCACTATAAGTATACCAAAGTCAATATTTAAAAGACAAAATGGTCAGACTGGATATGTTTAAAACCTAGCTAACATCTATTCATGAGAAATGAAATATGTTGATCCTACTCTGCTCTT
>PVLC010036820.1:0-15627 GCA_004027655.1 Graphiurus murinus | reverse complement strand
AGAGAGAGAGAGAGAGATTTGCATAGCTGTGACCAAAATACCAGATAAAAGCAACTTAGAAGCTGGGCATGGTGGTACACACCTGTAATCCCAATACTTGGGAGGCTGAGACAGGAGGATTGCAAGTTTTGAGGCCAGCCTCAGTAATTTATCAAGGTTCTCAGAAACTTAGCAAGACCCTGTTTCAAATTTAAATTTTTTTTAAAGGGACTGGGGGTGTAGCTCAGAGGTAGAATGTCCCTGGGTTCAGAAAAGAAAAGAAAAAAAGAAGAGAGAGAGAACAATTTGAGAAGCAAAGGGGGCTAAGGAGAAGATAAACCCATCTGGGGCACACTCCCAGTGACCTGCTTCCTCCAACTAGGTTCCACCTCCTAGTGGTTCATTCAGCTATCAGTGGATTAATCTACTTGCTGGATTAATCCACTGACAACATCAAAGCCGTAGTGATCCAATCATTCCCTAAAGCCTCTAGACTTTGCTGCAGTGGGGTCTGTGCTTTCCACACCAGACTTTGAGAACATTCTGATCCAAACCATTACAGTATTTGCCTCTATTTCCTCATTTGTAAAATATACTAACAGTGCCTCTAAGTTTAGGGTTCCCAAAAGTGGACCCTGAAACTCAGGGGAAGGTGATTTATAAAAGAAGTGTTCCAAGCCGGGCATGTAATCCCAGTACTTGGGAGGACAAGACAGGAGGATTGCAAGTTCATGGCCAGCCGCAGCTACTTAGTGAAGCCCTCTGCAACTTAGTAAGACCTTGTTTCAAAATAAAAAATAAAATAGGTCTGAGGGTGTAGCTTAGAGGTAGAATGCCCCGAGTTCCACCCCCAGTACCACACGCACAAAAATAATTAATTAATTAAAAAAATAAATGAAGCGTCCCATCCAGGTACAGTGGCATATACCTATAATCCCAGTACTTATGAGACTGAGAGAGGAGGATCATAGTTTCAAGCCCAGGCTCAGCAACTTATTGAAACCATTTCAAAATTAAAAAAAAAAAAAGAATCAGACATGGTAGCACATGCCTGTAGCCCCAGTACTTGGAAGGTTGAGACAGGAAGCTCATAGGTTTAAGGCCAGCTTCAGCAACTTTGAAAACCCCTCAGTAATTTAGTGAGAACCTATTTCAAACTAAAAAATAAAAAAGGAAAGACTGAGGTGTAGGTCAGAGGTAGAATGCCCCTGGGTTCAATTCCCAGTACACTTCCCCATCCCAAAAAAGAAGAATTTGAATTAAAAAGGGTTAGGGGTTATATCTTGGAGGTAGGACATCCCTAGGTTCAATTCCCAGTACCACACTACACACACACACACACACACACACACACACATTCCTGAGAAAAACTGGTAGAGAGGGTAGGAAGGGAAGGAAGCCAGGCCAGGTGGTAGTTCAAGCACAGTCCTATGGAGAGGCTAGCTGAAGACAGGGCAGGCCACACAGGGAGCTGGGAGCCGGTACTTGTGAGTGACAGGTAAATCCCACGCACTTTCACCGTGTGGGTGGAGATGCCAAGTGGTCCTAGCACCTCAAGGACTGTCCTGCACCCAGAGCACAGTGCTGGCTGCCAGGAGCACGACACGATGATGATGTGTGGGAAGATGAAGAGCTGAGTGCAAGGGGGTGCGGGCAGGTCACCCCGGCGTTTGCTATGTAGAGAACAGGTGCAAGCTAAATGAAACGATGTGTGTACGGAGCTGAGCACGGCACCTGGCACCGTAGTACACAATAAGTATTCCCTCTCGTTACAATTCTTTTCATGGCACTGGGGATTGAACCCAGGGCCTTGCATGCCGAAACAAGTGCTGTACCACCGAGCCACATTCCAGCCCTTTTTATTTTATTTTGAGACAGGTTCTCACTAAGTTGCCCAGGTTGGCCTTGAACCTTAGATCCTCTGCCTCAGCCTCCTGAGTAGCTGGATTACATGTGTGCATCTTCTTGCCCGGCATCTTTGTATTTTCATTTGTCACTGTGCATTGACATAGCCTGGGACAGGCTCTACTTTACCCAGTTATCTCTGCCTATTCATCCTCCAGGAAACCCCCCCCCTGCCACTCCCCGCCAGGTCTCCTGAGACAAACACATGTATAAATATAGCAATATATATTTCTATTTCCCAGGATTGTCACATTTTGCCGAGCTCATAACAGAACTGAGCAAATAGCCCTGTCATCCTCTTGTAATATATTTGATCATTCACCGGCACTCTATCTCTCCCTGTCCTCCCGAGCTCCTAAGAGGAGCTCAGAAATTCATGTGCTCGGCTGCTTCTTAGATGTGATCTGTACTAACCTCGAATCTTTCGCAGGCCTTCATTTCCTGGGCCAGTTGATAGAATTTTTAGGCCAGAGGGACTTCCTTCATCTGCTCATTGTGCTAAGCAACTGAACAATTGTTTGTTACTTCAAAAATCAGCATCTTCAATAAGTGAACTAGAAATGAACTATAGAGACTCATGAGGATGAATCTCAAAAACATTATCCTGAGCAAAAAAAAAAAAAAAGTCAGATTCAAAAGAATACGTATGGACTGATTCTACATATTGGAAATTCTAGAACAGGCAAAATTAATCCGCATTGACAGGAAGCAGGTCAGCAGTTGCCTGGGGCCAGGGTTGGGGGCAACTGCAAAAAATCATAAGAGAAATTTGGAGAACTGAAAACATTCATGGCTTACTTGTGAAAGTGTTTACACTGATGTGTACATTTCATAAAACTGTGTGCTTAAAATGAATGTTTGCAAGCCGGGCGTGGTGGCGCACACTTGTAATCCCAGTACTTGGGAGGGGAGACCCTAGGATCCGGGTTCATGGCCAGCCTCAACTACCTAGTGAGGCACTCGGCAACTTAGTGAGACCCTGTTTCAAAATAAAGAATAAAAAATAGGGCTGGGGGTGTAGCTCGGAAGTAGAATGTCCCTGGAATCAATCCCCAGTACCAAAAAAAAAAAGAACGTTTGCATGTTGCATTTTTTTTTTTTTTTTTGAGGAAATCTACCTCTGAGCTATACTCTCAACCCTTTTAATTATTTTTCTTTTGAAACAGGGTCTTACTAAATTTCAGAGGGCCTCATTAAATTGCTGAGGCTAGCCTCAAATCTGTGATCTTCCTGTCTCAGCCTCCCAAGTACCAGGATTACAGACATGTGCTACCATGTCTGGCTAAAATGAGTTTATTTTTATTGACTTTTTTTTTTTTTTTTTTTTTTTTGCGGTACTGGGGATTGAACTCAGGGGCATTCTACCTCCAAGCTACATCGTCAGCCCTATTTTTTTATTCTTTATTTTGAAACAGGGTCTCACTAAGTTGTGGAATGCCTCACTAGGTAGCTGAGGCTGACCTCGAACCCGGATCCTCCTGTCTCAGCCTCCCAAATGCTAGGATTACAAGCGTGCACCACCACGCCTGGCTATTTTTATTGACTTTAAAAACAAATAAATAAAGCCAGGCGTGGTGGTGCACACTTGTAATCCCAGCATTCGGGAGGCTGAGACTGGAGGATCCGGGTTCGTGGCCAGCCTCAGCTACCTAGTGAGGCACTCTGCAACTTAGTGAGATTCAGTTTCAAAATAAAGAATAAAAAAAAAAAAATAGGGCTGGGGGTGTAGCTTGGAGGTAGAATGCCCCTGAGTTCAATCCCCAGTACTGCAAAAAAAAAAAAAAAAAAAAAAAAAAAAAAAAAAAAAAAAAAAAACAAATAGGCATTTTATTGTCTGATGAAGAGATCAAAAGTAGATCCAAAATAATCACTGGAAACCCCAACTAGCCAGCCACACAGAAGCCTCTGTATTGTTCTTCATCCCCACCCTCTATTTTTTCTTTTGGCAAGAAGTCAGTCTTTATTATTTGCACTAATGGAGGGGAACAACGACAAGGAGAATCTAAGAAGAGAATAAAGAATCCACGAGTCATTTACATAATGGCACTGGAATGCATCTTGTTGCGTACATCAAATTTGAATGAGCCCTGTCTGCTTAACATCCCCAAAACACACTTCAAATGAAACAATGAAGTTCCCCCCTGAACTGTTGAGAGCTGGGAACTCTTTGCTTTTCTTGCCTGATCCACTTCTCCCTCTCCCTGGTTCCAAGCAAGAAAAGCAAGGATTCACCCAGCCCCGACTCTTCCTTCAAGCAAGCTGCCTGGTGTGTTCATGAGATCAGGGAGCTCTGCATGACTGTGTCGTGGAAAGGAGAGTGGACCTGGGCGTGGTGGCGCTTGCTTGTAATCCGAGCATTTGGGAGGCTGAGACCAGAGGATCTGGGTTTGAGGCCAGCCTCAGCTATTTAGTGAGGCACTCCACAACTTAGTGAGACCCTGTTTCAAAATAAACAGTAAAAAATAGGGATGGGGCCGGGCTTGGTGGCGCACGATTGTAATCCCAGCATTTGGGAGGCTGAGACAGAAGGATCCGGGTTCGAGGTCAGCCTCAGCTACCTAGTGAGGCATTCCACAACTTAGTGAGACCCTGTTTCAAAATAAAGAATTAAAAATAGGACTGGGGATGTAGCTCGGAGGTAGAATGCCCCTGAGTTCAATCCCCAGTACCACAAAGAAAAAAAAAAAAAAAAAATAGGGATGGGGGTGTAGCTCGGAGGTAGAATGCCCCTGGGTTCCATCCCCAGTACCGCAAAAAAAAAAAAAAAGGAGAGTAGAGATGTATATGCCCTTGCAAAAAGGCTTGAAAAAGTTTTCTTGCAAATTAACTGGAATAATCTACTTGCAAATAATTGAGAACAGATTCTACAAAATCAGGTTCTCATATTGAATATGCAACTTAGCTGGCCGGGGCTCTGGGCAGCCTGTCCTGCCACAATGTACCCCCTCCCCCAGCCCTGCCAATCCCCAGGTTGGATTCACCCCACCTCCCGTCCCCCATGCTCTGTACTTTGTCCTTCATGGCACTTACCACGTGAAAGGCAAATGCATGTTTACTAATCTGTGTCCTGGACCAGACTGTGCAGGGTCTGCTGAGGTCACTATTGTATCCTCAATGGCTAGGACAGTGGCAGGCTCATAGTAGGTGCTTAATAAAGAGCTAGTGAGTTGTTAGTGTTCTGGACACATAACAACAGAGTTTATTTAAGGTTTTGAAAATCAACTGCACAAACAGGAAACTTCTGGCGCTTCCAAAAGGAGCTCCACCCAAGCAGAGCTCCAGCAGGAAATACCAAAAAGTCAGTATCTAGCACAGAAATCACTGTGCATGAATTTCAAGGAAAATTCTCTCAAGCTGATCTCCAGGAACCTGTGGAATAGTCTGGAAAAAACCCAAGGCTTTAAGAGCTGTCCACAAGAATTCTCCTGCAAGGCAGGTGACAGTCTCCAAGTGACAGCAAAGGGGAAGGGGGGAGAGTTCCTTGTCATCTCAACCCCCTGGGGCAGTTAGAGCAGCACTGAAATTGGAGTCTATGGACCCAGCTTGGAGAGTGCTTGCAAAGTCCCATCAGTGCATATATGGGCAATGCGTATGTTAGCTGCCTACATTATCAAGAACAAGAGCAAAACACACCTGGGACTTTAAGATAGAATAAGAAGAGGGAGAATGAAGGAATTCTGAATAATAATCATAACTTACTGCTCATTATTCAAACCGTATTGGAAGATATAAATCACCAATTCCTACTTTCCTTCCATGGCCTCCTGGGGCCACTTGCCCTAGGGTGAGGGAGGAGGGATGACAGAGAACTTAAGTCCACATTATCAACCCTAGAACTGGGAAATAAACAATTGGCTAACACGAGTATTTGTAAATAGCCGCATTCCAGGTTTCTAGAAGTTCACCTTCTGAGGGTATCCATACACAAGGACCAGATGTTTGTTAATTGATTGATGATACCTCTTTCTTTCACTAGCATGTTTAGTTAAAAAGTTGCCTAGGAGCCAGGTGCAGTGATACACACATATATTCCCAGTACTTGGTTTTAGTTTAGTTTAGTTTTGGTTTGGTTTGGTTTGGAGGGGGGGTGTTGTTGTTGTTTGTTTGTTTGTTTGTTTGTTTGTTTTTGGTACTAGGGATTGAACCCAGGTGCATTCTACCTCTGAACAACTCCTTGAGTACACCTATCCCTATTTTTTTTTTTTTTTCCGTACTGGGGATTGAACATCCCTATTTTTTGAAACAGGGTTTCACTAAGTTGCTGAGGGCCTCGCTAAATTGCTGAGGCTGTCCTCAAACCTAAGATCCTTCTGTCTCAGTCTCCTAACTCCCAAATCCTGGGATTATAGGCATGTGCCACCATGCCTGGCTTACTCTCAGTACTTGGGAGACTGAGACAGAAGGATCACAGGTTTGAGGACAGCCTCAGCAACTTGGTGAGACTCTCAGCAACACAGAGAGACCTTGTTTCAAAATAAAAAAAATAAGATGGGAGTCGGGCGTGGTGGGCGCTCACTTGTAATCCCAGTACTTGGGAGGCTGAGATGGGAGAATCTAGGTTCTCAGCCAGCCTCAGCTACTTAGTGAGGCCCTCCACAACTTAGTGAGACCCTGTTTCAAAATAAAGACTAAAAAAATAGGACTGGGGGTGTAGCTCAGAGGTAGAATGCCCCTGGGTTCCATCCCCAGTACCACAAAAAAAAAATAAAAAATAAAAGAAGATGGGGCTGGGGGTATATTTCAGAGGTAGAATGTTGCTGGATTCAATTCCTAATACCAAAAAAAAAAAAAAAAAAAAAGTGACCTGGGGGCTGGCTTAGTGGTGGAGAGCTTGCCTAGCATGCATAAAGCACTAGTTTTGACCCCCAGCACAGCAAAATGATGATAATAAAATTAAAAGTCCATTTTAAGAAAAGAGAAGTGACCTGGTGAATTTAATGTATTCCTATGTGACCCAGAGCTGTCAAATAACTTATTCTAAGTTTAGATAATGAATCCTGCTAATATTGAGGGAAAACACAAAAATTCCAAAACACTGACAATCAGATCATCTGAAAAATGATCAAATGTGGGATTCCAAGATAGGAATCACCCTGATGAAAGTCCAGCACGTGCCATCATTGTGATGCCATTGGCCATTCACTTATTAAATCATTTGATCAACAAAAGCAAAAGAGCTCTGGAGTCTAATTTGAATCCTTGTTCAGCCCTTCACTAGGGATATAACCTTAGTCAATTTGCACATTCTTTCCTTTATAAACTACAGGTCATAAAAACTCAAACCTTAGAGATTGTCATGAACACTGAGTCATTTTAACTATTAATAATAGTAATCAGGCATGTGTAGGGCACGCTTGTGGTCCTAGTACTTGGGAGACTGAGATAGAAGGATCACAGGTTCGAGGCTAGCCTCAGCAACTTAGTGAGACTCTCAGTAACTAACCGAGATCCCATTTCAAAATAAACAACAACAAAAAGGGCTGGGTGTGTAGCTCAGAGGTAGAATGCCCCTGGGTTCAATCCCCAGTGCCACAATAATAATACCAATAGTAGTATTTGCAATGTCTGTTGCTCAGGGCTTAATACAAGAGCCAGAGATGAGAGCCATTTTGCCTTGTCCTTCGAGAGTGCCATCACATGTGGCAACAGCTGGGACAGAGCACACAGCTGTTCACCTGGCATTTCCCCTTTGAAGAACGTTCTTCCCAGTCTTCAGGCCTTGTTAGGATGTGACTGTCCTCACTTTCACATGCCATGTATAGACAGGAAAGGGAATCTTATACAAGACAAGCTTTGCAAACTGCTATTCTCCTAGTAAGAGCAAGATAATCCCACAAGACCAAGCCATCTGACTGGTTTTGGAGGAAAAGAAAGGTTTCACATGAGTAGGAACTGGAAAAAAAAAAAAAAAAAAAAAAGTCGGGCGTGGTGGCGCACGCTTGTAATCCCAGCATTTGGGAGTGAGGCACTCCGAAACTTAGTGAGACCCTGTTTCAAAATAAAGAATAAAAAATGGGGCTGGGGGTGTAATTCGGAGGTAGAATGCCCCTGAGTTCAATCCTCAGTACCGCAAAAAGAAAGAAAGAAAAAGGGCCAAGGTAAATACTTAGGAAACACAATTAAAGAACCTCAAATCAGGTCTTTCTAGCTCACAATTCTGGTAAACAGCACAACTTCTCTAAACATATCCCTAAGCACCCTGCTTTGTAAATACTGCAATGGGTGCCAATACAATCAATAAATAGTTATCATGCCTTCACTGGGATAGGCAAGCTAAGAGAACCAAATGTAAATCATTGGGGGCCCTAACATGAAGGAATTCAGTAAATGTTTCACAATATAAACAGAAAGTTTGAGAGACCAGTTCTAAGTTTATCAAAATTCCATAGGACTTTACCTGCCCCACTCTTGGGGGTACAGCTTCTCCATGCTTATCGATGACCATCCTGGCCAGAGATGTTGAGCAACTGGGAAGGTCCATGGCTGACAGTTAAAAAGTCAGGCATGAGGCGGGCGAGGTGGTGCATGCTTGTAATCCCAGCATCCGGGAGGCTGAGACCAGAGGATCCGGGTTCGCGGCCAGCCTCAGCTACCTAGTGAGGTACTCCGAAACTTAGTGAGACCCTGTTTCAAAATAAAGAATAAAAAAAATAGGGCTGGGGGTATAGCTCGGAGGTAGAATGCCCCTGAGTTCAATCCAGTACCACAAAAAGAAAAAAAAATCACAATAGGTTAAAAACCACAAGTATGGCTGTGGCTGGGCATGGTGGCACATGCTTATACTCCCAGTACTTGGGAGGCTGAAACAGGTGAATCACAGGTTCACAGCCAGCCTCAGTAGTTAGTGAGGCCCTCCACAACTTAGTGAGACCCTATTCAAACTAAAGAATTAAAAATAGAGCCGGGCGTGGTGGCGCATGCTTGTAATCCCAGCATTCGGGAGGCTGAGACTGGAGGATCCGGGTTCGCGGCCAGCCTCAGCTACCTAGTGAGGCACTCTGCAACTTAGTGAGACTCGGTTTCCAAATAAAGAATAAAAAATAGGGCTGGGGGTGTAGCTCGGAGGTAGAATGCCCCTGAGTTCAATCCCCAGTACCGCAAAAGAAAAAAAAAAAAAGTCAGGCATGGCCTGGTCAGTTATAGGGTTTGGATCAGGATGAGTTTTATTTGCATGAAGAACCACAAAAAGAATTCATGCTACTAAAAGGTGAGTCTCCAGTACACCTGTGTAGCTGGAGAAAAGCTACACAGGTAAAGCTAAAAGGAAAACAGTTCCGAGCATGGTGGTGCACACCTGTAATCCTGGTTTTTGGGAGGATGAGACAGGAGGATTGCAGGTTCAAGACCAGCCTCAGCAGCTTAACAAGAATCTCAGCAACCTAGTGAGACCCTGTTCCAAAAACAAACAAACAAAAAAGAGGGCCAGGGGCATAGCTTGGAGGTAGAAGGTCCCTGGGTTTGATCCCAGTGCCACAAAAATTAATTGATTAATTAAAAATTAAAATAGCATTGCAGGGTAGCCACTTGGCGTGATCCTGCTCTCTCTCCCAGCGCTCTGTTCCTGGAGTCCCTAACTGCGCCCGAGTCCTACACCATTAACCCACGGTGTTATCAGGTGGAGGATGCTGGGAAAGAGCTGCAGCTGCTGCAAAACAGCAACAACAGAGGCTGGCGCCTCCTGGCAGGGAGGGAGTGGCAGTGCCAAGAGCCCTGCGCCAGCCCCACCCCACCCTACCAAGCAGGCGTGTGAAGAAAGAAAGCAGGATGTGCTCCATGCAAACTGGGGAAGGGCTGAGCCAAGAGAACGCCATCTGTTCCTCCTTGGCCCTTTCAGCCAGATCCCCACCCCCACCCAAGCACTAGCCCCCAGCTGTTGATATTGAAGGGACCCACCCAAGTTTAGAGGCAGCTGAGTCACAGGAAGAAGACAAAGGCAGACTGGGAACCCGCTCCTCCGTCCTCCCAAAGGCTGCCTGGGAGGACCTAGTCAGGTTGTGATAAACCGTGCTTTCTAATACTGAAGTCTAGAGTCAGGCGGACTTCTCTGGCCAGTCCCAGGCAACACTGAATGCTCAGGGCCCCCACCAGAAGCCAGGCTGCCCCAGGTAGAGGACAAAGGAGCAAAGCAGAGCAGGTGCTCTTGGCTGGCAGGTCAGGCCCAAGTGAGGGAGAAACTGAGGTACACAACTCCATTCCCTCCCCCAAGCTCATCATTCTATCTAGTCACCCATCTTCTCCTGGAAGGGGTGGGGTACAGGATGTGGAAAAGTCAGGAGTGCGTGTGAGAGAAGGCCCCTACACAGAGAGGGACTGTGGTAAGAAGGGCTGTCCCTCCCCAAGGAGAGTGAAGACACAGAGCAAGTCCCGCGGGACAGGAAAGTTCTTCCGGTAGCTCCAAAAACAGTGCTCTTCTCCACTAGTCTCCCCTTCACGTAAACAGTGCCCCTAACTTTCTAGTGCTTAGTCTGTTTACGGCACCCCTGTGTCTTTTGGGTCCTGGCAAGGGTCAATTACTAGATCCAGGTCTTACACTTTGCAGTCACGGCTGAAATGGCTTTCCACGAGGTAGAGAGTAGAAGAGGGGTGGGTCAAAGGATGACTGTCCTCTAACTCTTCCCCATCTCCCCCCAGAAAGGTACAGAACACAAGCACGAGTATTCTAAAGCCCTGTGTTTCATATCCCTGATTGGAGCTGGAAGGGAACTGTGGTATAATAGGAAATGTGTTTGGTCTTTGTCCCAGTTCTTGAAACACTTGGAATTTCCCGAGGAATGGGAGAATCTTTTGCCCTTCATAATGAGTCCCCTCTGGTCACATCTGACTTTGTACTAATGGGGTGACTTAGGGTGGGTTCCCTGGATAGCCTCAGAATGGGGCTGCTCACCAGAGACACCAGAGATTCCAAGGCTGAAACTTTCATCCCCACCCACTGGCCTCTGGAACAGATAGGAGATTAAATTTTGTAAAATTTTAGAACAGTAAAATTTGATGCGATTCCAGATTGCTGGGTTTGTGGAGGTTTCTGGAGGGTGGTGCCTGCAGAACAGGAGAACTTTATGCCTCTCCCCACATCCCCTGCTCTATGCGTCTCTTCCATCCTGCTATTCACCTAAATCATTTGTAATATCCAACATTACAAATATACCAATGTATGTAAGTGTTTCCCTAAAGTCTCTAGCAAATTAATCAAACCAGAGGAAAGACCAGGCAGGAAGAGGCACATCTGTAATCCAGCTGCTGGGGAGGCTGAGACAGGAGGATAGCAAACTAGAGGCTAGCCGGGCAATTTAGCAAGACCCTGTCTCAAATTAAAACCTAAAAATAAAAAAGAGCTGGGGATGTAGCTAAGTGGTAGAGTGTCTGCCTGGCATGCCCGAGGCCCTGCCTGGCTTCAATCCCCAGTACTACCTCTATACTACTGTCAAAAAAAAAAACCCCAACTAAGCTGGGTATAGTGGCACTCACGTGTGATCCTGGTACTTGGGAGGCTGAGACAGTGACCCAGTCACAGGCAGATGATTAATGTATTGCCATGTACTGCTGCATCAGGCAGGCTGTTAGCATAGCAACAAAGATAAGATAAATAGAGACACTGCAACCTAAAGGGTTACAGATACTGGGACTTAAAAGGGGATTAAGAAGCCGGGCGTGGTGGCGCACACTTATAATCCCAGCATTTGGGAGGCTGAGACAGGAGGATCCGGGTTCGAGGCCAGCCTCAGCTACCCAGTGAGGCACTCCACAATTTAGCGAGACCCTGTTTCAAAATAAAGAATAAAAAATAGGGCTGGGGGTATAGCTCGGAGGTAGAATGCCTCTGAGTTTAATCCCCAGTACCACAAAAAAAGGGAGGGGGGATTAAGAATCACCATGTATCCCCTCACCCAGTTACTGATGAGCCTATATCCTGATTTATGATATCCTGTTCTGTAATGTCAGACTAGACTGGCCTGTCTTTGTGAAGATAAGGAATCAAGAGGAAGGGGGGACAGCAGTGTCTCTCTTTCAAGCACCTCACTTCTCTCCAGTGTGGTGCTTTTCCTGTTGCTCTGCAATAAATCCTAAATTAGCAGCACATCCAGGTTTTCCGACTCTTTATTTCTATACTGAGCTAAGAAAAGGACCCACAGTAAATCGCAGGGACTGTAACAGTTTTAGAATAATAGAACAGTAACAGTAATAGAACTTCTTCTCCACGGTGGTCTGACACCACTGCATCTTGCAAGGTCAGTGATTCCCTCGAGCAGGATCAAAACCTTGCAGATGACTGAGGATCCAGCACTGCGAGGCTGTTCATGATTGTGGAGGCCCCCTGGCCATGGCGTAGCTACAGCCAACCCTCTGGGGGAGGAGGATCGCCCCTATAACTAGTGTATGGTAGATAAGAGGGACTCTGGACCTCTCCTAAGCTTGCTTAGGCTCAGTGGTGACCGGTAAGCAACCCAAAGCCTCATGCCCTATGGGGTAATGGCCCTCACTGTCTATTGCTCTTCAAGTGGGACCAAGCCAGTGCCATGGCTTATATTGAGGCTCCAGGGAAACCTATCCTGGTCTTGTGAAGCCCCCCAATGAATGCTCCCCCATCTAAAATGGGACACTCTTTTAAAAGCTCTATGAGTACTTGAACTGGGGAAAGACTATCCCTGGATGGCCATTGTCACCTGGTTAGGGATCCTAGGTCTTTGGCCCTGCCGGACAGAAATGAGAGTGTTTCCTCTTATTGCTGTAGGAATAGGAGATCATGGTTCCCAGATTACCCACAAACCATTCTCATGGGCCAAACTTAAGAAGGTCAGAAAAGATCTAGGTGGTTACACGCCCAACCCTGACCAACATGTACAGGCCTTTGAGCTACTGACTCCCTTATACAACCTCACTTAGAGAGACATACAGCTGCTCCTAGCCCAAGCCCTAACATCCTTGGAGAGGAAGTAAGTTTACCAGGAAGCCCAGGAGGCAGGCAACAGTTATTATTTATATTGTATACTAGAAGGACTAAGAAAGGCTAGTTAAACCCACAGTAAATCCCAAACTGTAACAACAGGAGGATGGCAGGTATGAAGCCAGCCTTAGCAACTTTGTGAAATCCTGTTTTAAACTATAAAATAAAACAGGGCTGGGGGTATATCTCAGAGGTAGAATGCCTCTAGGTTCTACCTCCAGTATCAAAAACAAATAAATAGCCAGGTGGGCATGGCAGCACACACTTGTAATCCCGGTACTTGGGAGGCTAAGACAAGACCATTGCAGGTTTTTGGCCAGCCTCAGCTACTTAATGAGGCTCTCAGCAATTTAGTGAAACCTTGTTTCAAAATAAAGAATAATAAGGCTGAAAGCGGGCGCATGCTTGTATTCCCAGTATTTGGGAGGCTGAGACTGGAGGATCCAGGTTCACGGCCAGCCTCAGCTGCTTAGTGAGGCCCTCTGCAACTTAGCGAGACCCTGATTCCAAATAAAGAATAAAAAAAATAGGGCTAAGGCTGTAGCTCAGAGGTAGAATGACCCCAGGTTCCATCCCTAGTACTGCAAAAAAAAAAAAAAAAAAAAATAATAAGGTTGAGGGTGTAACTCAGGGGTAAAATGCTCCTGGGTTCAATCCCCAGTACCACAAAAATAAGTAAATAAATAAATGACTAGGAGTGTAGCTTAGAGGTAGAATGTCCCTGGGTTCAGTCCACAGTACCAAAAAAAAATATTTATTTATGTTATTTATTTATTTGTGTGTGTGTGTGTGTGTGTGTGTGTGTGTGTGTGTGTGTGTGTGTTACTGGGGATTGAACCCAGGAACACTCTACCTCTGAGCTACACCCCAAGCCCTATTTTTTAAATTATTCTTTATTTTGAAACAGGGTCTCACTAAGCTGCAGAGAGCCTCACTAAGTAGCTGAGGCTGGCCATGAACCTGCAATCCTCCTATCTCAGCCTCCTAAGTACTAGGATTACAAGCATGCACCACCATATCTGGCTAAATAAAAAGTAAATAAATACCTAAGAGAAGATAGTTGAGAGCCCCTATTTAAAGTCAGTTCATCAGAAGTATAGGTGACAGCCTACTACTGGCAACTGTATCTGCAGTGGGGGGCAGTCTCCTGGGGCCCCACTGTCTCCAGATAAACAGTGTCAGAAGTCACTGACTAGAGGACTCCTAGCTGGACTCTGCTGGAGAGGTGTTTAGTGGGTGGTAAACCCCCCCCACACACACACTTCGTCCTGGAAATGAGCTGTGCTGAGGGTGAGTAGAGAGGGAAAATTGTTTTTTTCTTTAGAGAAGTCAAATGGCCAACCCTAGAGCACACATTAGGATTTACAAAGCAGAGCCTTCCCCAGTCATCTTCACTCATGCATTCATTCAACAAACCATCCTCACTGAATGACTACAAGACAGGAGGCCCTGTCCTTGGTGCTGGGAACACAAGGCACAAGCTCAGTCCTGATGAGATTTATAAAATTCTCGAGTCATA
This sequence comes from Graphiurus murinus, assembly GCA_004027655.1. Classification (NCBI taxonomy): domain Eukaryota; kingdom Metazoa; phylum Chordata; class Mammalia; order Rodentia; family Gliridae; genus Graphiurus; species Graphiurus murinus. Next base: position 1,282 of record PVLC010036820.1, on the reverse strand, counting down.
CAGGAATTTGCTGAACATGTATTCTGTATCCCAGGTGCTCAGCAAACACCTCTGAGACTCGCCCTTCCAACTTGCAGAAGGCCACCATGGAAACAAGGGTGCTAACACCTAAAAGCTGGTTCCCTCTGCCTTGAGGAAAGACTTCAGATTGCCTGGGGGTGGCAGACAGTTTAGAAAAACACAATAAATGGCTGATCCAATGAACTAAAATTACGTGACTCCCATGGAGCATTGCACAAATTTTGAAGAAGGGTTGGTGAATGTTACCCTTGGGTAGGCAAAACCAACCTACAAAAAAATAACCTCCATGGCTTGAAAGCTGTAAAAGGGGTGAGACTCTGCACCTGGCCCTTTCTGGGGCACGCCTGCTGACCCCGCCTCAGCTCCCAGAGAGATGGGTCTGTACATTTTTAGACACCATAGAAAGATTCCTTTCTGCCTGAGCTCCTTCACAGCATTGTACGTTTTGATAAAAATTTTAAAACAACACAGCAGGCAAAAGAATAAAGGCTTTTCCCTCCTTTCGTCTCAATATAACTGTGTGCGAAGGGCAGAGAGCCAAAAAGTTCATGTCCAAAAACTCCAGTACTATTTGTAGCTCCCTAATGAGCAAAACTTTTTTGGCCATTTACACGTCCATTCATTTTTGTTATCTGAAAAGCTCAAGAACCTGAGGGAAGGCACGTAGTAGGTCCTCAGCAAGGACTCACTGAATAAATGAAGGACACAATAAATGAAGGAAATATCCCAAGATAGTCCACAGTCCATCACACGAGCACAGGATGAATTCAGGACTTAGCAGCAGCAACTATCTTGTTTATACCATACCAGAGACTGGAAGCCGAGAAATTCTTACATGCTGACCCCAAGAGGAAGAGACTGAATGGAGACATGGAATATACCTGTTCAAAGAGTGCGGAACCAAGAAATAGAGACTTAGAAAGATGTGAAACTCAGTCATTTTAAGACCCACCCTCAGGTCAACAATCACCTCAGTTTAATTACAATAAACTTAATATTCATTAGCCAACCTTCCTCCTTCCTCCCTTCCTTCCTTCTTTCCTTCCTTCTTTGCTTCCTTGCTTTGTAGTACTAGAGATTGAATCCAGGGGTATTTTACCTCCAAGCTACACTTCCAGCTCTTATTCTTATTTTGAAACTGTCTCACTAACAAATTGCTGAGGCTGGCCTCAAACCTTTGATCCTCCTGTCTCAGCCTCCCAAGTACTGAGATTACAGGCGTGGGTTACCACTTCTGGAACATTAAGCTTTTCCTTTGTGC
>PVLC010036819.1:0-15600 GCA_004027655.1 Graphiurus murinus | reverse complement strand
AGGAAGGAAAGAGGAAATAAAAAACAGAGAGAGGGAAATGAAGAAGAGGGAAGGGGAGAGGGAGGAAGGAGAGCAGAACTGGAGGGGAACAGTATTAGAGCAGAGAGGAAGAGAAACAAGGTACTCGTGTAGAAATGGGAAGGGACCTTTGCAAACCTCTCTGGGCATAGCGTTCCCAGTATCTCCATTTAAGTCTGGGTGGTGTGGAGGAGGCGGGCCTCAGAGGTGGAGAGATGACAGGGCTACGTGGTTCTGTGGTCCGAGTAATGTTCTTATTGAATATCTGTATCCTGCCAATGATACTGAGCCAGGTTTTTGTGTTTTTTTATCTATGCCTTGTCACTTGCAAAAACCTATAAAATCCCAAGCCACCTAGTCCTTCTCCTCTCCTTGCTCCCAGAAATTAAGAAGAAAATAAAAGTATTTGAGGGAACTACTTTCTTAAATCCTGAATATTACTCTCCTTTTTCTTAATCACATGCAGCCCAAGTCATCATAGACCTGGGCATTTTATAGTTCTTTCAAAAGCATTTTTATTAAATTGAGAACATGAGAATCCAGTCCTGACTTGTAGCTTCAGTCTTTGTCTAATCAACTTTGATAAATATCCCCTTTGCTCTCTTTGTCTCTGACCTCCTGTTTATACAAGGGCATGTCTTAGAACATTTGTGTTGAAAAGATTAGAAACTCTGTATTACATGCCAGGATTCTATGATTTCTTTATAGGCTTTGCTTAAAACAGAGAAATAGATATTCATAAAGCCTATGGGTATGCAAATATATTTAAAACCAGTTACTCAAATCTGAGGTCTTGGACTATAATCATGAACCAGTGGAGAGTTTCCATGGTACCACAAAGAATAAGAATATGGCATTATTTATCTGTCCTCACTCTCATATCCATGATAAATAATTAGCACCTTTTAATAATCTTTATTTTGAATATGTGAACTAAATTCCAAATAGGCAAATGACAATAATGAGTAAAACTAACCCTGTCTTTCTTGTGTAGTCCATTTTCCATCAACTTACTCCATGTTAATCTCAATGATGTCCTGTTTCACACTTCTCAAGGTTAAAGTTAATAGCAGTTGCTGTCACTTCAGATTTTGGAATTTTTGCTCTCTGAAGAGCTGGTAAGACGTTTTCATTGAGAGACCAAAAATGTGAATCAACTTTAAGTAGATGAATATTGTATTCAATGTCATCAATTATTCTGGTGCTCCTTTGAGTTTGAGTTTTTAGAGAGGCTGGAAGAATGAGCTACTCCCAGTTTTCCTACCACAAGCCAAACTTTAAACACTCTTCTCAAATAAATCTGAGTATCCACAGAAAGTACCCAATGAGTCAATCTGCTAAAGAGAAATAGTCCCATTACTTGTCTGTAAAAGTAACATAAAATACAATAAAAATCAACATTAAAATAGCTACTTTTAATTGGAAAAGCACAAAAATAGAGGCTAAGCAATATTTCAGATAGAAAAATAATCACTGATATATTCTTACATTTTCAACAATGGGGTTTACCAGAATCTCAGTCTCATTAGTTTTGCTTTTCTTCATCATTCAGCCTTAGACTCTAATACTGCATAGAAGTACTATCTTAGAGACTAGATCACAGTGATAATAAATGAATAATTAAAATAGTATCTCCCTCATTCTGCAACGTGTATTTTGAATCTCAAAGTTGAATACTTATAGGGATACCTGATAGAAATCTCCCTAAAATGCAGTTGTAGGCATGGGATGCATCACGGCCCAATACTTTGCATTTGTATCCAGTTCCCTTTGGTGTGCCAGCTCCCAATCCAGTTGCTACTCCCTGAGCTGCGAGGTTTTCGTGATCCTGCTGAGCATCATTGTGCTATATCAGTTGAAAAATGCTGTAGGTGTTTCTGTCCAAAATTAATACACCTTAAGGATTTAAGAATCTTGCACTGTGACATGAACTGTTCAGAATGCTTTTCATCTACTAGCTCATGGCATGTGGTTAAGCACAAGAGCTTGGACAAGAAGACAGAACTGGGTTTAAATGTCAGCTAGGGCCACTTGCAAGCTGTGTAACTAGATACATGCCAAATCTGTTTTGTGTCAATGTTCCTATCAAGTAACTCCCATATCGCAAGATAACTGTGAGAATGTGTATGTGTATACAAAGTGTTTGGACTGTGCCTGGCACACAGTAAATACAAAACAAAGGATAGCTATTATTAATACAGATATTATTTATATTTATAATATGCTTATTTTTGCTTTAATGGAAGTATCTTGATAAGGCAGTATTTAGACTTAAGAAATAAAATCCATCAGCACTAGCTTGTGCAAATAAAGTGACTTTACTGGAAGTGCCATGGGAGTATGAGTTTCACAAGAAAGTGGGCAGAGGAACTTGAAAATCAGGGGGTTTGCCTACTTTCTCTACTTCTCTGTAGACAAAAGATCTTTGTTCTCAGCCTTTCTGTATTCAACTACTCACCTGTCTCTCCTTCCTTACCTCCCTTTCTTTCTCCTCCCCTCCCTTGCCCTCTCTGTGCTGATCAGTTTCCTCTCTGTCTGCATGGATACGACTCCACATGCCCACTCAAAGCCTGGCATTATTCCCAATGATAAATTCCCAAGGAAAGATTCTGAAGGGCACGGTCCAGTTCACTTTGGCCTGGAAGAGAAGGGGATGGGCCAAGCAATTAGACCTCCCCCCAGTGCCAAGAGACAGAATCCAAGAAGAGAAAAAAGTGTGCTACTGCTCTTTGAAGGGGATATTGGGGCAGGGAGCATTGTTTTCTGTGAGTAGAAAGCTGTGGATGTGATTGGAAGGGAGGGAAAAAAAGGAGAAGAGTTTCAGGAAAGTCAGTATGAGAGACAGATCCTAAAGTTCTGGAGACAGAGGATGGTGTCTGCAGCTATGCAGAACCTTTTGAAGAAGAGTTCCTCGAGAGATGGGAGGACCCCAGATAGCCTATTGCCAGGCTGTGGTGGAACAGCTGGTGAAAACTCACTGCTGTTATAGTTAGATATAAAACATCCCTGAAATGTTTCATTTATTAATATTCAGAGTTTCTATAACTGAGTCATGAGGGATGTAATCCCAGAAGTGGATAAATCCATTGTAATGGATTTACTGGGTGGTACTCAATAAACCAGTAGGGTGTGACTGGAGGAGGTGGTCCCCGGGGGCACAGTCTTAGAAATTTTATATATATGATTTCTCCTCGATGGTTGGCTCTCTCTTGCCTGTGGCCTCCATGGTGTGAGCACAGGTCCATGTGATCTCCCTTTCTTTCCTGCCACCACACTCAGAGATCCATGGTCCCCAGCCTCACATGGATGCAACCCCTGACTGTAAGAAAATAAATCTTCTTTCCTCTAGGTTATATGGTCAGTCTTTTAGATGATAGCTACAAGAATGCTGACAGATACAGCTGCCAATGAATGCAAGCAGAGATTTACAAAGAAAAGTGAAAGAACTGAACAAAATGAATGAATTCAGAAGAGAAAAGGTGCCCAAACAGCATTGTCTCATCTGTTTTGTCTTTGCTAAGGATGAGAAGTGGAAAACTTAAAAGAAGAAAAAGAATCTTTGGTATTCCTGTTAGGAAGATGTAAGACTTCCTTCAGTCAAAGATAAGTTATAGACAGATGAGGTGCCACAAGCCTGTAATCTCAGTAACTGGGAGGCTGAGGCAGGAGGATTGTAGGTTCAAGGCCAGCCTCCATGACTTAGCGAGACCCTGTTTCAAAAATAAAAAATAAATAGGTTTGGGGGTGTAGTTCAGAGGTGGAATGCCCCTGGGTTCAATATCTAGAACCAAAAATGAAAGAAAAAAAAATAAGTTATGATATGAAGTTCTGCTTCCATCATAGAAACCAGCCCTAGGGCACTGAGACCTTAATTGTTAATTCAGTTGAGAGGAACCCCAGGGGCAAATTTATAGTAATTTGAGGCCCTGGAAATAAGGAGTTTGATATGACTTTTAGATCAGCAGAGAAATTGAATTTAGTTTAGGGAATGAGCACCTCAAGAGAAGGTAGGAAACCAGACTGGAAAATCCTTGCAGTGATTGCATTAACCAAGCACAGTTAAAACCTCTGTATATTCTGTTCAGGCATAAAATCATGGCTGGGAGAGATTTGCTTTAACAAGATTAGCATCACTAACAAGCACCACCAACTAGTGAGGGTTTGCATTTGAAAATGTATGTGTGAAGGGCAGGTGAGCCAAGGGGATGCTCGTCTTAACCACTGGCCCAGTTATTTCTATTTCCAGATAGGCAAATATTATTGCCAACATGGAAGCACTCGGGATGTTCCAAAGATAAACTAGTTACCAAAAAGGGAAAGTTATATATAGTTGTGCTGGGGAGATAGGTCCCCAATGTAATATTCACCCAATAATAGGTTTTAATCAATGTAGGAGGAAATGAAAGAACTGAGCTGGTAACATCTGCTCCAGATGAATGTAGGAAAAGAAGGTAGGGCTCCAAGGGAAGGGAAAGAGGCAGAATAGGCATCTTGAGAGAAGATAGGGAAACAAAGCAAGTGTAGCTCATACCATGGAAGAGAAAAGGCACAAGGACAACCAAGAGGTAGGTCTGTAACTCAGCAAAAGTATGGGAAAGGATGAGAATCCTCCTTAACCTCAAAAAGACCATTCTTTTTTCTTCTTGGAGAGAAAGACTGAAAAGAATGAGCATGACATCCTGGAGATATAAATATACAATATTTATTTATTTATTTTGTGGCACTAGGGATTGAACTCAGGGGCATTCTACCTCCAAGCTACATCCCCAGTTTTATTTTTTATTCTTTATTTTGAAACAGCATTTCACTAAGTTTCAAAGGGCCTCACTAAGTAGCTGAGGCTGGCCTCGAACCTGTGATCCTCCGGTCTCAGCCTCACAAGTACTGGGATTACAAGTGTATACTACCACGCCTGGCTCAAAATACAATATTTAGTATATTAAATGTGGAAAGGTCATATGAGGAAACTGTTATAAGGATACAGTATGTGAAATAAGTATATAAGTATGTAACATTCATATATGAAGAGGTATATATGAGGAAATTAAATATAAATAGAGATCCTTATACAACGAGGAAAGGCCATATAACAAAACAACAAAGGGGGTGGATTCTATGGTAAAAGAACTGATTAGCAAAGAAACCTTTAAGGACTGATAAAGCTCCTATAATGATGGATGGAGCAGAACTTAAAGCTACAATCTGTAATAAGAATGATCCAAGCCTCAGAAGGTGATTATAGCATCCTGAAACAAGAAGCATGTACATAATACAGTGTGTGTGTGTGTGTGTGTGTGTGTGTGTGTGAGAGAGAGAGAGAGAGAGAGAGAGAGAGAGAGAGAGAGAGAGAGAGAGAGAAGCAGGATTGAAAATGAAAGGAACAGGTGTAGTGGTACACACCTGCTATCCTAGTACTTAGGAGGCTGAAACAGGAGGACTACAAGTTCAAGACCAACCTCGGTAATTCAGCTAGACTCTCAGTAACCTAGGAAGACCCTGTTCTGAAATTTAAAAATATATATATGGCTAGGGGTGTAGCTCAGAGTAGAATGCCCCTCGGTTTCATTCCTAGTACCCCTCCTCCAAAAAAAAATGAAGGAAAGGGAAATTGTGGTTCTTCAGTAACAGGAATTGGAAGCGTATTGATTATCAAGTGAAACATCTCAATTGTGATTTGGAAAGCTGAGACTTACAAAGTCATAGCCCTACAGAAAGAAAGAATTTATTTTTTTCTTCTTTTTTTTTTTTTTTTTTTTTTGGTGCTGGAGTTTGAACCCAGGGACATTGTGCCTCTGAGGTACACCTCCAGCCCTATTTTACTTTCTATTTTGAAACAGAGTCTCACTAAGTTGCAAAGGGCTTCACTAAGTTGCTGAGGCTGGCTAGGAACCTGAGATCTTCCTGTCTCAGCTGGATTCCAAGAATGCGCCACCACGCCCCGGCATAATTTAATTGCTATCAGACTTCATTATTCATAAGGAAGTGAAAGATGTATGGGCATTTTTAGGGGGGGAAGTCATCCTAGTTAACTACATTAGCCACATTCCTTTTGTAGACCCTGCCCCAACCGACTTTGTCTTCTGTATTAACTTCTGGGAAACTGCTATAAGGGTATGACACAATGAGTAATTGCACCAACCATTCGAAAAATGTATCTCATTTCTAATAATGACTCTGCTAAGCACTGAGGGACAGGATTACTATGGAAAGATAATCATTACTGCAGATAAGTCAACATGCATTCATTTACACATGCACAGGCATAAAGGAAAACAGAATCAAGAGCCCAAGCCTTGCAGTAACCAACATTGACTTCTCTTTATTCATAGATCATTTTCCTTTAATTATATGCATGTGAATATATATTTATATGTATATTATAAATTGGGCTCATACATGGTCACATCCTAGCTTTCTGCAGTATACAGAAACATATCTTATCTTTTAATGGTGTATGATATATGAATAATATCACTGAAAGAGAAAAGAAATACACAAGTCTATTGGCATTGCTGCTTAAGAAAGACTGACATAACAATAAACGGCTTGATATGAAAATGCAGAAAAGCACTGTAAAGGAGGAAAAGACTCTTGATTTTCATTAGAGATAATCATGGTGTATCAGGTAAGTTTAGCTTATGAATTTGAAACAGATAAAGCCTGATTTTCCTTTTAATATGAAGATAAAGCTCTTTACCCCTTAAGTTGCCACAACATCTTTATTCTGCAACATTCTCTGCTCAAAAGTTATCAAAAAGGAATCAACATGGGCGATGTCATGAATGTATAGTATTTTAATGCAATACTAAGTTAAACTTAAAAAAGAACGAATTAGCATATAAGTTACACACGTTAAAGAGATTTTTATTATGAATTCATTAAGAAGAGAAGGATGAGAATAAAGCAGACCAAGTAATGTCATCTGTATATAGGAATAAATCACTATGAATCTCGCTGTCATGTCTAATTACAATGCAATAACATTTAAAAGAAAATTTAAAAACAGTGGTGAAATGGTAAAGACAATTACCCTAAGGAACAAGTATTTAAAAATATATCTATAATCTCTACAAGAAGCTGTAAGAAGACCCATAAACCAAAAAGAAGAGGAAAAAATATAGAAAATATAAGGAAGCCACAAAGACAAACTGGAAACATACATAGTTGTTCTTTGAAAGAGAACAAGCTAAAAGTGGTTTAGGGTAGAGTAGTTATTCATAGCTATTACTAAGGTAGTTGTAAAAATAAAAGCAAATATTGAGCTGTGTCAAGTCCACAGCACTTACATTTTTTTCTAATTTAATCTTTAGTGATAAGGAAAAGATCATCTTCTGCTTGAGAGTCAGGGTTTTATATAAAGGAGAAAAAGATGAAAAGAAGAATACAAGAGAAGGTAAAGGCACTGAGACAGAGCCAAATATCACAAACTTCAAGAGAAAAATAAAATGAGTTAAATACAAGGACATTTCAAAGTAAATCAATATCCACAAATTAGAAGCTGCTAAGTTTGATGAGGAGAATATATATATATATACTCATCAAGGAGCTACAGGAAATAAAACTATGGCAGAGTTACAATGCCAGGCAGACAACTTTATAAGAACTTCCAAATTCCTAATTAAAACCAACATAGGCAAACATGGCAGTTCTCCAAAAGAAGCACACAAGAATAGAGATTCCTAATGATGGATTCATTGTTGAAAAGATTTGGGATCCAGATGGCTGAGATTAACTGGAATAGTCTCAGGAAGGGAGCTGGGAGAAGCAGGCAAAATGGAGATTCAAATAAAAATTCATTGGGTATTACTAAGAGGGGGAAAAAACAGACCCAAATTTCTAGTCATGGAGTAAAGTCCTTCTGGGAGAGCCTATAAACGAGCAATGGAAACAGCAGGATGTGCCAAGTGGGGAAAACCACATGACAGAAAAGGAAGAGGAGGAAGAAAAAGTAGATCCGGGAAAGAAAATGTAAGAAATTGATTTTAAAGTCATGCAAACTGTTGGTTAGGTAGAAAATGCACACATAAATAGTTCTTTCACATGCTGTTTACATATAAAATGACAAAATATTATATATGAAAAATAAACATTAAGACACAAATACACTTTCGTTTGCTAAATTGTACATGATAAGTGAATGGGATCCATTAGGCTCAAGGTTGTAAAGGTGTCCATGCTCTTCTAATGGCTTTCTCGTAATCTCAGCAAGTGGAGGTGCATACAGCTGGTCCTCTCTGGTCTTTTCCCCTTGGGACACAAGGCCACCTAAGATGGAATGGTGCTCTCTTATTCCTGCCATGGAAGCCCCTCAGTCTCTCCAGGAGTCTCTTTCTCAATAGTGGAATCCCAATATTATGCATTTTTGTGCTTTGCAGCAGTCAAAGACACCAGGACTTCACAGTTAGTGTAAAACTCTGTGAAAATGATGGAACTCTCCCTTTTCTTCTCATAGGAGAGAGTGTGCCAACAGTGACCTAATAATTCTCCAGTTTTACCCAGTGACCCTTAACTTTGCTTCTAAACTCAGCAGTTTAAAATCCCAAATGTAGTTCATAACTCGTCTCCCTCTTCTCCTATGAAATTATTTTAAATATAGTTAAAAAGATAAGGTATTTAACCACAAGTTTAGATTACTTCACAGGAATGATTCAATGAATACTATCTAAAACTCAAAACCCTTGATACACAAATATCAACAAGGCTGTGAAAAGCAGAATCAATCCTGGGTTCTAGCATAGCTCTCCCACTGCCTGGCCATGAGCACTTAGCTTCTCCATGCAGTTTCTTTGTCTGTAAATTGGGAGTATTCGTTTATATATCTACTCATCTCTTGGGATATTTTAAGAATTGTATAATGGACTTCCACTTTGAGCTCTTTGCAAAAGACAATGTCCCACAAATTTAAGCATTGAGTTGTTTTAAAATCTTGTGCTTTGCAGCAAAGCAGTTTAGGTATTTGAGATTCTATTACCAGTCAATTATGAACTTTTTATACAGCATCTAATGATAAAAGTCATCCCTAAGTACTTGTTTTTACTATTTACTATATAAATTCTTAATAGCATGGAATCTGGGTTACCCCATTATAGGCTATTTCTATTAATATAAAGCAATAGGAAAATAGATAATATAAATCTATATACAAAATATTTAGACTTTTATTTTTCCTAAAATATGGCTTTCATCATATTTTCTATGTTCAAATAATTATATTCTTTTCCCCACTTCATTAATATTTTCTAAAAGGTTTTTAGTAAGAGCCCCAAGCCTTCCTTCCCAAGCTCTTTGCTTCTGTCAAGGTAATATAATTTATTCTCCATGTATTCTATAATATGCTGACTTCAGTCTTTCTTCAAGATATCTACTATCTTCATTGTCTTCTCTGTCTTTTCAACTTTATTCATCCTCCAAACCGAAATATCTGACACAATGAAAGAATAGATACATGCATATATTTATATGTTATGCTTATATTTAAGAACAACAAATTGCTCTCTTATGTACTTTTGAACTTTCCATCAACATAAAAAGCTTCTATGATCATGAAATATTTTTATGTGCCCAAATTCTCTTTCCTCTTACCTTGTCTAATGTGAAGCACCTGCTTTATAATTAGTATCCCTAGAAAGTCCTAGCTAGAGTAAAGAAGAAGAAGAAGAAGAAGAAGAAGAAGAAGAAGAAGGAGGAGGAGGAGGAGGAGGAGGAGGAGGAGGAGGAGAAATATATTTACTGTCTTTTAACTTGTATTTTTTTTTAATGCTAAATGACATTTCTTCCAAATTTCCCCCTTCATCCTGGAGAAAAGTGGAAATAAGTTTCTGATAGTATATTTATAGTTTTTGCATAGATTAATTCTACTTCTTTCTCTATAATCTATAGAGTTTTAAAGACTATTGTGCCACTAAAAAAAAAGTTTATAATGGAAGAAATTCAAAATAAGATGTTTGTTGTAGGTAATATTTCTTTATTTTGTTTTGTGAGAAAATACATTACTTATTCAAAAGGTATTTATTGAATATAGTAATATGTGAAAAATTAAAGGCTGTATATATTTTGAACCCTAATGAACTTACAATAATTAAATTTTAATTAAAATACTCATGTTCACTTTAAATGAAAGTAAAATCTTGAAGAACTTATTTTTAAATATCTGTAATGACAGTGAAAAGAATCATAAAATTAGTGTATTCAGAAAAATATTGTAAAAATTAGAATACATAATCTGAGAATACATAATCTGAGAAGCTACTAAAGAAATTGAGTCAATAAACATCTTCCAATAGAGAAAGCACCAAGTCCAGACAGACTTACCAGTGAACTATACCTAACATTTAAGGAAGAAATTATACTAATTCTCCATAATCTCCAGAAGATAGAAGCAGAAGGGGTTCTTCCTAACTCATTCTATGAGGCTGGCATTTCTTAAGTCTGAAAGTCAGACAAAGACATTAAAACAAAAAACAAACAAACAGAAAAAGACAGATAAACATAAACAAATCTTCAACAAAATATTAGCAAATAAAATTTAACAGTGAGCCGGGCGTGGTGGCTCATGCTTGTAATCCCAGCATTTGGGAGGCTGAGACCGGAGGATCCAGGTCGCGGCCAGCCTCAGCTACCTAGTGAGGCCCTCTGCAACTTAGTGAGACCCACTTTCAAAATAAAAGAATAAGAAGTAGGGCTGGGGGTATAGCTTGAAGGTAGAACGCCCCTGAGTTCAATCCCCAGCACCGCAAAAAAAAAAAAAAAATTTAACAGTGGATAAATAATTATATACCACAATAAATGAGTTTGAGCAAACTCATTAAAAATGGTTCAACATACAAAAATTAATAAACATAACCCATCACAGTCAGCAGGCTAAAAAGAAAAAGCACCCCCAGCATGATAGTGTATGCTTGTAATCCCTGTATTTGGGAGGCTGAGACAGAAGGACAGCATATTTGAGAACAGCCTCAGCAAGTAGTGAGACTTGCATCAATCTAGCAAGACTCTGTTTCCATATAAGAAGTAAAATCAGGCTGGGAGTGTAGCTCAAAGGTAAAATGCCTCTGGGTTCAATCCTCAGTCAAAAAAAAAAAAGAAGAAAGAAAGCACATGATTATATCAACAGATGCAAAATGGCATTTAGCAAAAATCCTATACCCCTTCATGATAAAAACTCAACAAATTAGGAATAGTTTTTACTACCTTTGAGCAAAGATTTTCTTCCTTCTCAACCTATAAACCTTTTTATTATTTCTTTTTTCTTGGTTGATTGCATTAGCAATGCAATAATAAAACTCTCTTTGTTCAGAGATGACATGATCATCCATGTAGGAAAAAAAGATCCTGGAACTAATCAACAATTATGATAAGGTTACAGGATACAAAGTTAGCAAAGACTCAGGGGCTTCCCAGTACCCTAGAAGTGAACAAATAAAGCTTGAAATTTAAATCACAATTTTTTTACCTTAGCATCTTAAAATGAAATACTTAAGAATAAATCTAACAAAATATATTTAAGAATTCTATGTGAAAACCCATAAAACTGATGAAAGAATAAATGGATATTCTTTGCTCATGAATAAGAACAAGCTCTATGAGCATTACTAAATACTGAAAGAATACTAAAAGAGGTTTTAAAGACCGAAAGTCCACTCCTCTTCCCAGGGAGAAAAATTTAAACAAAGGATTGCTATTGTAACTGCCAGTTTCTTAGCACCGTGTGTGTTGTACCTGCTTGACTGAGTACTCCGGGTAAAAAAAAAAAAAAAAAAAAACAACTTTATTTTTTAATTTAGCCTTTACTAAATTTTTTAAAGCAATGCAGAAAGTAATTTTATTTCTCCACAGTGTGGAGAAAGTAATTTTATTTCTGATGATTTAATATTCAACAGTGACTCAGGGCCAGTCATCATGAATGTCAACTTTGGTTATATAAATAGAAACCGTGTAAGAGAGTGTAATAGATCTGTATCTAATCTAGGACATATGTAAAAAAAATACTCATATTTTTCTTTTGTAAGTTATTTATCTATTGTTATATTCTCACATTGCAGAAAAATAGATTTCTGAAAAAAGATTTTATTTAATTATCTATGGAAAATCTAAGTTAAAAGAGATCAATTTTGATATTTCTAAAGGATAGAATCATTTTCATTATTACAAATCATTATAATGTATATTATTATCAATTATGTATAAAGTATTTTGAAGATTGTGTTTACAACTGCAATCCATATGCCATTTTTACTACATTTAATACACAGTTTAATACATTTTTGTACTTTCTTGCAAAACAAGGGGGAAATAAGTTTTGCAAACTATGTTTGCATGAACATTTCTTTGTTGATTTATTGATTTTCCATTTATCATTTTAAGTTTTTATTTATACAAACTTTCATCTTTCATCAGATAAAAATTAGTGAAACTACTTCTAAGCCTCAAGTGAAAAAAAAAATCATGAAACTTAGAAGAGGTCTCCAGGAATATGCAAGTTAACATTTCAAGAAACCACCCAGTAATGGAGCTGGTAAGTTGTACCTCTTCTATTTAATGGTCTAATGGTATTATTTCTGTGCATTATTTATCAATGTTTAATGAAAGCAATAAGATCAATCAGCTAATGAGAACAATAATTCACCAAAACATACAGAGACAGAACCAAGCTGAGTTTAGTCATTTTAAGGACATAAAATTCAGAGTTTACCGGCAATGCCTATCTACTTAGGGTTCTATCTTTCCTGCCAGAGAGATTACACATCAGTAAAAATATACACTCCTACCTTCACAATGGAAGAGAATCCCATTCAATTACACCAAGCACTCCTGGCTGGGTCATTGATTGGTCAAGGTCTGGGCTCCTCAGCCCCTTCCTTTCTTCAGATGATGCTTCAAGTACTCACCAGTCTCTTTAGATATTATATCAGACCAATATGCACTCATATTTTGACAGAAAAAAATAAAAATGGACTGTCATATTGCTACTTTTTAGCAATACAAATAGCATCAAATGGAAGACTGAGGGCAGAAAACTTAGTTGGGAGGAATAGGTGTTGCTATTACTGATACCTATCAGATACATTCTGCAAAGCTGCTCCTGCATGGAAAATAAAATTATCTGGGGAAATTAAGAGCTAACTGTGAGTGACTGGTTTATATAATATCCCTATTTCCAAGCAAACTTTAAGACAATCACATTTGTATCTTGGACGTTTCCCCCCTTCTATGTTCACTATTTCCACTCGGAACAATCATCTCTTAGAAATAATGAGGAAATAATTCCTAACGAGACTATGTCTTACAAAAATTGCAGGTGCCATCTGTGAATTGTTACTCATGACTCTTAGCTGATGCGGAACATATGCAATATTCACAAATTCACTTCGCCATAATAACTTTACAGATGCTGAAGCCCACAGCAAACTGTGGACTTAATGCCTTAATGCGCTATCAGTTCTTTCACAGATAACAAATGCTCTCTGCTGGTGGCAAATGGCAGGTGTGGAGCTGGCTAGAGGGAGAAAATCTTCTCTATTTACCCTGGGATTTAAAGATAATGATAGCTAAGCAGTACCAAAAGGAATTCCTAAACGGTTGTTTAATATCAGAACAACAACAACGAAAAAAAAAAAAAAAAAAAAAACCAAGACCAGTTAAAACAATATTTTATTCATACGAAAACATAGTTTAGGGTTGAATAATGTGTCTAGTTATTTTGGTGATTAAAAAATCTATAACTAAAGTTGGCAGAAGGCCTGTAACTGAATAGGGCTGAAATCCTGTTTATGTAGATTAATCCTCTCCCTTCTGATTTGTCTTTCTAGTTTTACCTCTAGTGATTATTTGTCCATCTCTAATGTTTATTGTTAATAATCTTATCTCTTGAATGTATGAGGTGTGGTGGTTGTTACGATCTCTAATTATGTTTACCAGTCATACAATTGTATTGAACTCTGTGACTTAAAAAAAAAAAAATCTAAAAACTCAAATCCAGAATTAGTATCCAAAAGTGTCCAAATAGAGCACTTTCACTTGCCAATGGAAAGGATAGAGTCCAGCCTGGTTTAAGAGGGAGCTGCTTTACTCACTTAACTGGAAGTTCTGGGCAAAGGGCAGCTTCAGATGCAACTTGAAGCACTTGAGATACCAAAGGACAGCAGCAAGCCAGCATGTCCTCTTCTGCCCTTTCTCCTCCTCTTTCCTGTTTTCTCTCTTTCACTCTACCCCATTCATCACCCCGGGGTCTCTGGCTTCCTACACACACAAGTGTTCCCTTTGCAAACAGTAGATGGTTTCAGCCCTCCAGATCCCACAGCAGGTAAGGTTCAGCCTAGGGGGAGAATTCCTACCTCTTCCCAGGATTCCTGGTGACTGCATAATTTCATTGCTCTTTGTGTCATGCAAACCATTTCATAACTAGCCATGATTGTGATCAGAGAATGGAATACATGGACCAGCTTAGAACAAGGGCTCTTGCTCCATCCCTGAAGCCCAAGGGTATTAGTTTTCCAATGGTTGCCCTAAAAAAATTACCACAAACATGGTGACTAAAAGAATACACACTCATTCTCTTAATGTTCCAGAGGTCTGAAGCATGAAGTCAGCGTACCTGGGACCTATCAAGATGTCAGCAAAAGCCTGGAGCGGTGTGCATGCTTGTAATCACACTACTTGGGAGGCTGAGACAGGAGGCTTGCAGGTTTAGTAGCCTTAGCAACTTAGTGAGACACTATTTCAAAATTTAAAAGAATAAAATAAAAAGGGTTGGGGGTGGACCTCAGAAATAGAATGCCCCTGGGTTCAATCCCCAGTACAAAAAGAAAAAACCATTCAACAAAATATAGTTAGCCACTATCAATCATGTACTTAAAGGGTTTATTAAATAGTTAATAAAATAATCAAATTTGTTTATTAATAATTTTCAGTGACTGAAAAAAACTCCAAATTTTTGGCATTATTAAATTTTTTGCTATAAAGTAAGAAACTAGGTGGGTCTATCTTCATGAGTAGCGTGGCAGATGAATTTAGAAGTTTAGGCCAGATACTGATATAGGTAACACTTTGAAGACTTCTATACCCTATGATTCTTATATTTATATTTATCTCATGGTTTGAATTTATCCACAGACATGAAGAAATTAGCTGTCCAATGAGCAGTTTAAAAAAATAAATAAAGCCAGGGCTTTGCGGTCATATTAGTAATGCCCTATGTTTTGTCTATCTTGGCTTGGCATATACTATAGTTATTGTATAATTCAAGTTAGAATACACCATGTTTAAAAAGTTAACTTTATTTTTTTTTAATTTAATTTATTTATTTATTTATTTATTTTTAATTTTTTAATTTTTATTGTAGTAATTCGTGCAATATAGCGTACATCTTTGTTAAGTACAAATTGTTAACAACATATTTGCACACAATTCTCATTTGCCCCCTTCCCCGATTCCCTCCCCATTCCCGTTCCCTCCCCCTCCCTCCCCCTAAGGTTCACTTCAGTGAGTGACCTTGTTATGATTGTGTAGGTACATCATGTGCTTTAGGGTGTCCCTCTGCCCCATGCATCCACTACAATTAAACCAACTTCTTTGCTTATTGAG
>PVLC010036818.1:0-15595 GCA_004027655.1 Graphiurus murinus | reverse complement strand
AATAAAAAATAGGGCTGGGAGTATAGCTGGGAGTAGAATGCCCCTGAGTTCAATCCCCAGTACTGCGAAAAAAAAAAAATAGCACTGGAGTTTTAGCTCAGAGGTAGAGTGCCCCTGAGTTCAATCCTCCCCCCCCCCCCCAAAAAAAGGAAATAAGACTACATAAGAAGCCGGGCATGGTGTGGCACATGCTTGTAATCCCAGTACTTGGGAGGCTGAGACAGGAGGATCGCAGGTTTTCGGCCAGCCTCAGCTACTTAGTGAGGCTCTCTGCAATTTAATGAGACCCTGTTTCAAAATAGAGAATAAGCCGGGCGTGGTGGCGCACGCTTGTAATCCCAGCATTCGGGAGGCTGAGACCGGAGGATCCGGGTTCGTGGCCAACCTCAGCTACCTAGTGAGGCACTCCGCAACTTAGTGAGACTCGGTTTCAAAATAAAGAATAAAAAATAGGGCTGGGGGTATAGCTCGGAGGTAGAATGCCTCTGAGTTCAATCGCCAGTACCGCAAAAAAAAAAAAAAAAAAAAAATAGAGAATAAAAATAGGGCTGGGGGTATAGCTCAAAGGTAGAATGCCCCTGGGTTCAATCCCTAGTACCACAAAAAAACAAAACAAAACAAAAAAAAAGAGGTAGAATCCCCCTGGGTTCCATCCCCAGTAACACACACACACACACACACAGGAATACATACAGGTTAGATTATAGATCTGTATAATTATGCAAACTAGTAAGTGTCAGGCAATTAGGAAACACTTAAAAAACTTTCAGGACTACTTTTTAAGGTTTTGTATCCAAAAACAACTTTCAGGGTCATTTTTTAAAACTTCATGTACATATAACTTTGGCATTATTTTCAGAATATAAATTAGCAGAGACCTCAAAGTTGATAGTTCGAACCATGTTTTAAAGTTTTTTTTAATTTTTGTTTTCCCCCTAGAATGTGTGTGTGAAAACTATAAACTGACCACAGACTGCTCGACAAATGAAAATGGTCAATGCCAGTGTACTTCCATTGGTACACAAAATACTGTCCTTTGCTCCAAACGTGAGTAAAATAGTCCTCTTGCCTTTAAGCCTTATGTTGATGATAGCTTTTTAGTTGATGTGCCTTGAATTGGAAAGAGTTTTATTAGCTTGGATCTGAATCCTGTTGTCAAAGTGGTCTCACATTTAAGTCGGGCGTGGTGGCACACGCTTGTAATCCCAGCATTTGGGAGGCTGAGACCGGAGGATCCGGGTTCGCGGCCAGCCTCAGCTACTTAGTGAGGCACTCCGCAACTTAGTGAGACTCGGTTTCAAAATAAAGAATAAAAAATAGGGCTGGGGGTGTAGCTCAGAGGTAGAATGCCCCTGAGTTCAATCCCTAGTACCGCAGGGGGGGAAAAAAAAAGTGATCTCACATTTAGAGCTTCTTATCTTCAGCAAGTAATTAAATGTGGGAAGATTGAAATATGAAAGAATTTTTAGCTTGGAAGTTTGGAATTAAGTTAAAAGTGTTTTTCCCTGTGCATGTAAAACTACAGTTATTTTTCAGTTTAACAATAAGCTTCTTTTCAGTGGCTTCCAAATGTTTGGTGATGAAGGCAGAAATGAGTCACTCAAAGTCTGGGAGAAGACAGAAACCTGAAGGGGCGATTCAGGACAATGACGGGTTGTATGATCCTGACTGTGATGAGCAAGGGCTCTTCAAAGCCAAGCAGTGCAATGGCACCGCCACGTGCTGGTGTGTGAACACTGCTGGCGTCCGAAGAACTGACAAGGATACTGAAATAACCTGCTCCGAGCGAGTGAGAACCTAGTGAGTGGAGCTGCCAGTGTTACTTTTTTATGCTTTTCAGATTCATTAATTAAACTTATTTTTAATATCTTAATATGATTTCATTTTAAAAAATGGAAGTCTATGGCCATACCACCCTGAACATGCCAGATCTCCTCTGATCTTGGAAGCTAAGCATGGTCAGGCCTGGTTAGTACTTGGATGGGAGACCACGTGGGAATACTGGGTGCTGTATGCTTTGCTAGGTGTGGTGGTGCACACCTGTAATCCCAGTACTTGGGAGGCTGAGATAGGAGGCTCATAGGTTCCAGGCCAGCTTTAGCAAATTAGTGAGGCCCTGTTTCAAAATAAAAAATAAGCCCGGTGTGGTGGCGCACCATTATAATCTCAGTATTTGGGAGGCTGTAACAGGAGAGCTATAACCCCAGTCCTATTTTTTATTCTTTATTTTGAAACAGGGTTTCACTAAGTTGCGGAGGACCTCGCTAGGTAGCTGAGGCTGGCCACAAACCCAGATCCTCCAGAGACCCTGTTTCAAAATAAGGAATAAAATAGGGCTAAGGTTATAGCTTGGAGGTAGAATGCCCTGGATTCAATCCCTAGTAGTACAAAAATAAATAAATAAATAAATGCATGAATTAATTAATAAAAAAATAAAAAGGGCTGAGGGTGTAGCTCAGTGGTAGAACACCCCTAGGTTCAATCCGCAGTACCACAAAATATAAAGAAAGAATTGATGCCATCAGGTGTTTCCATCACCTTCTAGAGATTGTTTATGAATTTACTATCTACGTATATTATTCTTTTTTTATATAATCAGTTGCATAGTAGATGTAGTTTTCCTTTAATATTTCATTTAACACTGTTTAGCATTTTAAAGTTTAGTGCTAGCCGGGCGTGGTAGCCCACGCTTATAATCCCAGCATTCGGGAGGCTGAGACTGGAGGATCCGGGTTCTCGGCCAGCCTCAGCTACCTAGTGAGGCACTCCACAACTTAGTGAGACCCGGTTTCAAAATAAAGAATAAAAAATAGGGCTGGGGTATAGCTCGGAGGTAGAACACCTCTGAGTTCAACCCCCAGTACCGCAAAAATAAATAAATAAATAAATAAATAAATAAATAAATAAATAAATAAATAAATAAAATAAAGTTTAGTGCTAAATGTATGTAAATAGCTGAAGCTGTTTATATATTTGCTCTTTTATTTTACTGTAAAAGTGAGATGAGAGCTGGGCGTGGTGGTGCACGCTTGTAATCCCAGCATTTGGGAGGCTGAGACGGGAGGATCCGGGTTTGCGGCCAGCCTCAGCTACCTAGTGAGGTACTCCACAACTTAGTGAGACCCGGTTTCAAAATAAAGAATAAAAAATAGGGCTGGGGGTGTAGCTCGGAGGTAGAATGCCCCTAAGTTCAATCCCCAGTACCGCAAAAAAAAAAAGTGAGATGAGGGAGCCGGGCATGGTGGCGCAAGTTTGTAATCCCAGCATTTGGGAAGCTGAGACCGGACGATCCAGGTTCGCAGCCAGCCTCAGCTACCTAGTGAGGCACTCTGCAACTTAGTGAGACTCGGTTTCAAAATAAAGAATAAAAAAAATAGGGCTGAGGGTGTAGCTCTGAGGTAAAATGCCCCTGAGTTCAATCCCCAGTACCACAAAAAAAAAAAAAAGAAAATATGGATATACTTAATGCAAAAGTCCTTTCTGTTAACTACTGTAATTCCACTGGACAATTTTAGTATTTACTTATTAATAAAATGGTATAAGAGAAGCAAGGCACAGTGGTGCACACCTGTAATCCCCGTACTTGGGAGGCTGAGACAGGAGGATTGCAGATTCAAAGACAACCACAGTAAGTAGTAAGACCTAGCAAGACCCTGTTTCTTTTTTTTTTTTTTGCGGTACTGGGGATTGAACTCAGGGGCATTCTACCTTTGAGCTAGACCCCCAGCCCTATTTTTTATTCTTTATTTTGAAACAGGGTCTCACTAAGTTGCGGAGTGCCTCACTAGGTAGCTGAGGCTGGCCGAGAACCCAGATCCTCCAGTCTCAGCCTCCCGAATGCTGGGATTACAAGCGTGCACCACCACGCCCGGCTCTCAAGACCCTGTTTCAAAATAAAAAAAAAAAAAAAAAAATAGGGCTGGTGTTGTTGCTCAGAGGTAGAATGTCCCTGGGTTCAATCCCCAGTACCACACACACACACACAAAAAAAGTATTAGAGATAGTTATAAACAGTTGTCAATGTCTTTTTTTTTTTTTTTTTAAATAGCTGGATCATCATTGAACTAAAACACAAAGCAAGAGAAAAACCTTACGATACTCAGAGTTTACAACAGTAAGTGCCATTATGTGCATCTTATTAACCAATTTGCTTCTCACATCTTCTTTTTTTCTTTTTTTTTTGCGGTACCAGGGATTGAACTCAGAGGCATTCTACCTCCGAGCTACACCCCCAGCCCTATTTTTTATTCTTTATTTTGAAACCGGTCTCTCTAAGTTTCGGAGTGCCGTGAACCCGGATCCTCCGGTCTCAGCCTCCTGAATGCTGGGATTACAAGCGTGCACCACCACGCCCGGCTTGCTTCTCACATCTTCTATCCTCTACTGTTGGAAACTAAATAAAGCCGGGCCTGATAGTACATGCATATAATCTCAGTATTTGGGAGGCTGCGACAGGAGGATTGCAGGTTCTTGGACAGCCTCAGCAACACAGTGAGACATTCAGCAGCCTAGTGAGACCCTGCTTCAAAATAAAAAAATAAAATAGGGCTGGGTGTAGCTTGTAGGATGAATGTTCACGAGTTAATCTTCAATATCAAAACAGGAAAAGAAGCCGGGCTTGGTGGCGTAGGCTTGTAATCGCAGCATTCGGGAAGCTGAGACCGGAGGATCTGGGTTTGCGGCCAGCCTCAGCTACTTAGGCACTCCGCAACTTAGTGAGACCCAGTTTCAAAATAAAGAATAAAAAATAGGGCTGAGGGTGTAGCTTGGAGGTAGAATGCCCCTGAGTTCAATCCCCAGTACCACACACACACACAAAAAAAAAAAAAAAAAGAAAAGAAAAAAGGAATTAAATGCCTCAGGTGTGGTGGCACACATTTGTAATCCCAGTACTTCGGAGGATGAGAGGAGAATCACAATACCACAAAAAAAAAAAAAAAAAAAGAAACTAAATACCAAAAAATACCAAATACCTTTTCTTATTTATTTTTTGGTGATACTGGGGATTGAATCCAGAGGCAACCTCTGAGCCCAGCCCTATTTTTATTATTTTTTTTTTTTGCAGTACTGGGGATTGAACTCAGGGGCATTCTACCTCCGAGCTATACCCCCAGCCCTATTTTTTATTCTTTATTTTGAAACCGAGTCTCACTAAGTTGCAGAGTGCCTCACTAGGTAGCTGAGGCTGGCTGCGAACCCAGATCCTCTGGTCTCAGCCTCCCAAATGCTGGGATTACAAGCATGAGCCACCATGCCCGGCTTTATTCTTTATTTTGAAATAGGGTCTCAGTAAGTTGCAGATGGCCTCACTAAGTAGCTGAGGCTGGCCTCGAGCCTGCAATCCTCCTGTATCAGCCTCCCAGATACTGGGATTACAAGCATGCTCCATGATGCCTGGCTCAGTTTTAATTTTATTTTATTTTATTTTTTTGGTGGTACTGGTGATGGAACCCAGGGACCTTCTATTTCCAGACTGTACTCCTAGACCTATTTTATTTTTTACCTGGAAACAGGGACTGGCTAAGTTGCTGAGAGCCTCACTAAAGTGATGAGGCTGGCTTGGAACCTGTGATCCTCCTGTCTCAGCCTCCCAAGTACTGGGATAAGTATGTGCCACCATGCCTGGCTGAAGTAGTTTTTGAAATAGAGTTGTAATAACAATACACTGATTCCTCTATTCTCCTCACTAAAATTCACTAGTTAATGTTTTGCCACATTGTTTTTTTTCTTTGTGTTTGCTTGCATTTTATATCTATACAAGAACAAATACTCAAGTTGTAGGTGTAATGACCCTCTCCCATTAGCACTTTAGTGTATCTTTTTTGTGGTACTGGGGATTGAACCCAGGGGCATTCTACCTTCGAGCTACATCCCCAGTCCTATTTTTTATTTTTTATTTTGAAACAGGGCCTCACTAAATTGAGGAGTGCCTCACTAAGCAGTTGAGGCTGGCCACGAACCCGGGTCCTCTTGACTCAGCCTCCCAAGTATTGGGATTACAAGGTTGCATTTTAGTGTATCTTGTTTTTTATTTTTTGTTTTTTGTTTTTGTAGCACTGGGAATTGAACCCAGAGGCATTCTACCTCCCAGCTACACTCCCAGCCCTACTTTTTTTTTTTTTTTTTTTTGCGGTACTGGGGGTTGAACTCAGGGGCATTCTACCTCCGAGCTATACTCCCAGCCCTATTTTTTTTATTCTTTATTTTGAAACCGAGTCTCACTAAGTTGTGGAGTGCCTCACTAGGTAGCTGAGGCTGGCCGCGAACCTGGATCCTCCGGTCTCAGCCTTCCGAATGCTGGGATTACAAGCATGCGCCACCATGCCCGGCTCTATTTTGTTTTTTATTCTTTATTTAAAACAGGGTCTCACTAAGTTGCAGCAGGCTTCACTAAGAGGCTGGCCGTGAGTCTGGATCCTCCTGGCTCAGCCTCCCAAGTACTGGGTTTACAAGCATGTGCCACCAAGCCCAGCTTCTTCTTTTTTTTTTTTTTTTTTAATTTTTATTTGGAAACAGGTCTCACTAGGTTGATGAGAGTCTTATTACTTGCTGAGACTGTCCTCAAACCTGTGATCCTCCTATCTCAACCTCCCAAGTACTAGGATTACACAAGTGCACCACCACGCCTGGCTCTGTGTATCTTTTCCTAAGAGCAATAGCATTGTTTTGTATAACCACTGTGCAATGATCAAATTCAAGAAATTGAATAATAATCCCATATCATGCCATTATTCCAACTGGTGTCCTTTTCAGCAAAATTTTATCCTTGGATCCAGGACCCAATCCAAGGTCATGCATTGACATTCATGACTCTTTTGTGTGTGTGTGTGTGTGTGTGTGTGTGTGTGTGTGTGTGTGCGTGTCTCTCTCTCTCTCATCTTCCTTCCTTCCATCCATCCATCCATCCATCCATCCATCTATCTATCTGCCCTGGGGATTGAATCCAGGGGGTTCTACCTCTGAGCTACATTCCCAGTCCTATTTTATTTTATTTATTTATTTTTGGTACTGGGGATTGAACCCAGAGGCATTCTACCTTTGAGCTATACTCCCAGCCCAATTTTATTTCCTATTTGGAGATAGGGTCTCCCTAGGTTGACAAGAGTCTCACTACTTGCTGAGGCTGTCCTTGAACCTGCAATCATCCTGTCTCAACCTCCCAAGTACTGGGATTACAAGTGTGTGCCACCACACCTGGCTTATTTTATTTTATTTTATTTTTAATCCAGAAACACGGTCTCATTAAGTGAGCATGGGCTGGTTTGAACCTGTGATTCTCCTGTCTCAGCCTCCCAAGTACTGGAATTATAGGTTTGTGCACCTGGCTTATGGGCAGATACTTGGAGAATATTTAAATGTTTTATTTCTAATCAAATAGGCACTCAACTGTTTGGAATTAATGGATTATGCTAGCCTGAACAAATTACTACTATGATAGTTGCAAATGGCATAAAATTTTAACAACTTTGGTTAATGATAGGTCTTTACCAGGAGCTATCTGCTTATTTAAAAAGCAGAGCTTGCTGGGCATGATGCCCCATGTTTGTAATCCCAGTACTTGGGAGGCTGAGACCAGGGTATCCAGGTTGGCAACCAGCCTCAGCTACTTAGTGAGGCTCTCTGCAACTTAGTGAGACTCTGTTTCAAAATAAAGAATAAAAAAATAGGGCTGGGGATGTAGCTCGGAGGTAGAATGCCCCTGAGTTCAATCCCCAGTACCGGAAAAAAAAAAAAAAAAAAAAAAAAGCAGAGCTTCTTACTATGGTGTTGTACAACTTTTCCTTTGACACAGATTTTTAATTATTTACAGGGCACTTGAGGAGATGATCACCACTCGTTATCAGCTGAATCCAAAATATATCACAAATATTCTGGTATGATTTTTTGGTAATTGAGCTTTAGCAGAATGTTGGTAAAATAGTATGATTTGGGAGCCGGGCGTGGTGGCGCATGCTTGTAATTCCAGTATTCGGGAGGCTGAGACCGGAGGATACGGGTTCGAGGACAGCCTCAGCCATTTAGTGAGGCCCTCCGCAACTTAGTGACACTCAGTTTCAAAATAAAGAATAAAAAATAGGGCTGGGGGTGTAGCTCAGAGGTAGAATGCCCCTGAGTTCAATCCCCAGATCCGCAAAAAAAAAAAAAAAATAGTATGATTTGGGTATAAGCGCAGATTTTAGTAGTGGTTAAATGCATTTGAGTAACCGTCCTGGAACTTAACATGAAATCTTGGTTGTTGTTTTTCTGCATGGCTTTTTATTTTATTTTGTATTTATTTATTTATTTATTGCTGTCTTATTTTCTTGAATAGATTTTTCTATTTATTGTTATTTTCTATCTAAATGTAATTATCCACTAATAGAAAGGAATACTGATGCATATAGATTACATAAAATCAAATACTGCATATTCTATTGAACAATATTTTATTGCTTGGATTATATTAATATTAATTTGTATTTTTTGAAATTTTCCCCAGTATGAGGATAATGTTATCACTATTGATCTGAAGCAAAATTCTTCTCAGAAAACTCAGAATGATGTGGACATAGCTGATGTGGCTTATTATTTTGAAAAAGATGTAAGTATAAACTTTCTTATTTTATTTATGTGTTCAGAAATGTAACATTGTCTATCATGCCTCCATGGATTCAAGATCTTTCATAACCTTTTCCTTTTTTCTTTTTTTTTGTGGCACTCAGGATTGAACCCAGGGGCATTCTACCTCTGAGCTACACCCCACCCCTATTTTTTATTCTTTATTTTGAAACAGGGTCTCACTAAGTTCCTGAGGGCCTCACTAAGTAGTTGAGGCTGGCTGTGAACCCGCAATCCTCCTGTCTCAGTCTCCCAAGTACTGGGATTACAAGTGTTCAAAACCAGACCTGACTTCGACTTCATAATACTTTTTTTTTTTTTTCCGGTACTGGGGATTGAACACAGGAGCATTCTACCTCCGAGCTACACCCCCTGCCCTATTTTTTATTCTTTCTTTATTTATTTGCGGTACTGGAGATTGAACTGGGAGGCATTCTACCTCCGAGCTATAACCCCAGCCCTGTTTTTTATTCTTTATTTTGAAACGGTCTCATGAAGTTGCGGAGGCTGGCGGCAAACCCAGATCCTTCGGTCTCAGCCTCCCAAATGCTGGGATTACAAGCATCGCCACCACACCTGGCTCATAATACTATTTCTAATCTTGTGTATGTTTGAAATTTTCCTGTCTCAATGCATCAGATCTTTATACTGAAACCATGAGGATTCTTGGAAGCAGTTCTTTTGGCATATAATTTTGGTGGCCTACATTGGTTTTTTGAAATGTTTTTGTTTTTCTCCTTTTCAATACAGGTTAAAGGGGAATCCTTGTTCCATTCTAATAAAATAGACTTGAAAGTAAATGGAGAGCAACTGGATCTGGATCCTGGTCAAACTTTAATTTACTATGTTGATGAAAAAGCACCTGAATTTTCAATGCAGGGTCTAAAAGCTGGCATTATTGCTGTCATTGTGGTTGTGACAATAGCAATGATTGCTGGAATTGTTGTGCTGGTGAGTATAGTACAATGCAAGTAAAAAAAAAAAAAAATTTTTTTTTTTTTTTTTGTGGGACTGAAGATTGAACCCAAGGGCATTCTACCTCTAAGCTATTCCTCCAGCCCTATTTTATTTTATTTATTTATTTATTTTGCAGTACTAGGGATTGAACTCGGGCATTCTACCTCTGAGCTACACCCCACCCCTATTTTTTATTCTTTATTTTGAAACCGAGTCTCACTAAGTTGCGGAGTGCCTCACTAGGTAGCTGAGGCTGGCCGCGAACCCAGATCCTCTGGTCTCAGCCTCCCGAATGCTGGGATTACAAGCGTGCACCACCACGCCTGGGTAAAGATATATTCTTAAACCAGGCATGAAGATAGAACGCCCCCAGTTTCAATCTCCAGTAACACATACACACGCACACAAAAGCCAGCCTTGGCAACTTAGTGAAGCTCTCCACAACTTAGTGAGACCCTGTTTCCAAATTAAAAAAAAAAAACTAGAACTGGGGGTGTAGCTTGGAGGTAAAATGTTTCTGGATTCAATCCCCAATACTACCAAAGGAAAAAAAAAAAAAAGCCAGGCGTGGCACGCTTGTAATACTGGCATTTGGGAGACTGAGACCGGAGGATCCGGGTTTGCAGCCAGCCTCAGCTACCTACTGAGGTATTCCACAACTTAGTGAGACCCTGTTTCAAAATAAAGAATAAAAAATAGGGCTGGGGGTATAGCTCCGAGGTAGAACACCCCTGAGTTCAATCCCCTGTACCGCCAAAAAAAAAAAAAAAAAGAATATATATATATATGTTTAAAAAAATATATATATATATACATATATTTTTTTTGGTTGATTTCAATGGTTGTAGTAGGCTTATTTTAGGTTAGTACTGAGTTTTTTTTTTTTTTTGCAGGATTACAACCATGTGCCACCACGCCTGGCTAGTACTGAGTTTTTAAGAAATGTGTTTATAGATTGTTAAATCGTGTAGATATGAATTATGTACATTAAAAGCATATATGTCAATTTAGACTATCATTTTTGTTAAAAGTGGTAGTTCTAAAGTAGTAATCAAGCCGGGCGTGGTGGCGCATGCTTGTAATACCAGCATTTGGGAGGCTGAGACCGGAGGATCCGGGTTCGCAGCCAGCCTCAGCTACCTAGTGAGGCACTCCGCAACTTAAGTGAGACCCGGTTTCAAAATAAAGAATAAAAAATAGGGCTGGGGATATAACTCGGAGGTAGAATGCCCCTTAGTTCAATCCCCAGTACCGCAAAAAGAAAATAAATAAATAAATAAATAAAGTAGTAATCAGCCGGGCATGGTGGTGCAGGCTTGTAATCCTAGTACTTGGGAGACTGAGACAGGAAGATTGTGGGTTCTAAGCCAGCCTCAACTTCTTAGTGAGGCCCTCAGCAATTTAGTGAGACCCTGTTTCAAAATGAAGAATAAAAAATAAGGCTGGTGGTGTGGCTCAGAGGTAGAATGCCCCTGGGTTCAATCCCCAGCACCACAAAATAAATAAAGTTGTAATCATTTTTTTTTCTCCAATTCAGGTTATTTCCAGAAGGAAGAAAACAACAAAGTATGAGAAGGCTGAGGTAAATTGACTGCTTATGTAATTAACATTATCTTGTTTAGTCTCTATTGCTAGCAATACCTATGCTTTTCTAGACATTGATGGATCTCAGTTATACTGAAGTCCCTTTACACTGTAGTCCTTAGAAGCCAGACATGGTGGCATATGCTTGCAATCCCAGTACTTGGGAGGTGGAACAGGAAGATCGCAGGTTCAAAGCCATCCTCGGCAAGTTAGCAAGGTTCTCAGCAATCCTAGTGAGACCCTGTTTCCAAATAAGAAATAAAATCAGAGCCAGGCGTGGTGGCCCATGCTTGTAATCCCAGCATTTGGGAGGCTGAGATGGATTCGAGGCCAGCCTCAGCTACTTAGTGAGGCACTCCGCAACTTAGTGAGACCCTGTTTCAAAATAAAGAATAAAAAATAGGGCTGGGGGTATAGCTCAGAGGTAGAATGCCCCTGAGTTCAATCCCCAGTACCGCAAAAAATAAATAAATAAATAAACAACATAGGACTGAGGGTATAGCTTGGAGGTAGAACACCTCTGGGTTCAATTCCAGTACCACAGAAACAAAACAAAACAACAACCTATTTTCAAAATGGTATGTTGGCCCACACTTGTAATCCAGTACTTGGGGCTGAGACAGGAGGATCCCAGATTTGCTGCCAGCCTCAGCAATTTAGTGAGGCCCTCTGCAACTTAGTGAGACCTTGTTTCAAAATAAAAAGAAAATAGAGCTGGAGCTGGAGCTCAGAGGTAGAATGCCCCTGGAAGGCTGAGACAGGAGGATTGCAAGTTTAAAGCCAGTTATTCAATCCCCAGTACCAAAAAGAAAAGAAAAACCCTATTTTCAGGCCAAGCACAGTCACACATGCCTGTAATACCAGTATTTGGTAGGCTGACACAGGAGGATCGCAGGTTTGAGACCAGCTTCAGCAACTTGGTGAGACCTTGTTTCAAAGTAAAAAGGAGCTGGGAGTGTAGCTTGTACGTAGAATGCCTCTGCTTCAATCGCTAGTATCAAAAAAGAAAATAAAAACTATTTTCAGAATGAAGAAAAGGTTGAAATTATTGTGAGTTTTCTTCTGTACTTTTCCCTTCTGTTTCAGATAAAGGAGATGGGTGAGATGCATAGGGAACTCAATGCATAATTGCTGTAATTTGAAGATTAACTACTGGAAGGGAAATTAGCACATGGATTCCGATTACAAATATATGAAGATGGGGCAAAAAAGACCTTTGAAAATTACTGTTTTGTTAAACATCTTATTTTTGTGATAGTGAAACCTGTAGTCACAACATAAGCAGCTTGAAATTGGTATTACCAATCTTAAAATTTGACCAGTGTCTTAAATCTGCAAATTAATATAAAACCCATAATTTGGACTGTATAGTTAAAATTATTCCTGCACAATATTGAAGAGTACATATGCTGCCACAGTTAGAGTTTGAATGTCCACTGTTTCATTCGTTTGTAATTGAAAGCTGCCTTTCCATTTACTTTGAGTCTTGTACATATAAACTTTTTTTATGAGGTGTGAAATAAAACATTTTTAAACTGAGTTTTTCTAACTTTGTTTGAATCAAATTTCCTAATATACACATTAAGATAAAAAATGCTTTACCTGGGGGTATAGCTCAGTGCTAAGTAGTAGAGTACATACTTAGCATGACAGAGGCTCAGGGTTCAAACCCCAGCACCAAAAACAAACAAAAAAACTGAAAAATGCTTGGAACACTAACTATAAATTAGATTTTTGCACGAGTACTTGTATATATAATATAAAACTTAGCTTGTAGCTTATAATATAGAACTACACAGAAAAACAATTCTATTCTGAATAAATCTAAGATTCTCTTTTTGGTCACACTTGAAACTTAAGGCTAGAGCATGTTGTGCACTGTGAATCCTGTGGTTGAGTTAGAGCAGGGTTTAGTACACTGCTCTGTCAATATTACATAATAAGCCAGGCATGGTGGTGCATGAATGCAATCCCAGTACTTGGAGGGCTGAGACAGAGGATTGAAGGTTTGCAGTCAGCCTCAGCTACTTAGTGAGGCTCTCCATAACTTAGTGAGTCACTGTCCCTGTTTCAAAATAAAGAATAAAAGATAGGGCTGGGGGTATAGCTAGAGGTAGAATGCTCTTGAGTTCAATCCCCAGTACTGCAAAACAACAAAAACCCACAAAAAACTTACATAATAAACAATTATGAGCCGGGCGAGGTGGCGCATGCTTGTAATCCCAGCATTTGGGAGGCTGAGACCAGAGGATCTGGGTTCGCGGCCAGCCTCAGCTACCTAGTGAGGCATTTTGCAACTTAGTGACACCCTGTTTCAAAAATAAAAGAATAAAAAGTAGGGCTGGGGATGTAGCTTGGAGGTAGAATGCCTCTGAGTTC
This sequence comes from Graphiurus murinus, assembly GCA_004027655.1. Classification (NCBI taxonomy): domain Eukaryota; kingdom Metazoa; phylum Chordata; class Mammalia; order Rodentia; family Gliridae; genus Graphiurus; species Graphiurus murinus. The sequence continues at coordinate 2,077 of PVLC010036818.1, read as the reverse complement.
AATCCCTAGTACCATGAAAAAAAAACTCAAAAAAACAATTATGGTACAAATACATTTTCTTTCAGTTATATAGAAAAGTTGCTATGAGAGCCAGGCATGGTGGTGCATGCTTGTCCTCCCCCCACCCCCCAAAAATTTATTTGTATCTGGGTGTGGTGGCACATGCTTGCAATCCTGATACTTGGGAGGCTGAGATAGGAGGATCATAGGTTTGAGGACAGCCTCAGCAAGTAGTGAGACTCATCAACCTAGCGATACCCTGTTTCCAAATAAGAAAGAAAATTGGCTGGGCATGGTGGTGCACATTTGTAGTACCAGTACTTGGGAGGCTGAGACAGGAGGGTGGGAGGTTTGCCGCCAGCTTCAGCTACTTAGTGAGACCCTCTGCAACTTAGTGAGACCCTGTTTCAAAATAGAGAATGAAAAGTGGGGTTGGAGGTGTAGCTCAGAGGTAGAATGTCCCTGTGTTCAATCCTCAGTACTGCAAAAAAAAAAGGACTATTTGGACTGGGGGTGTAGCTCGAAAGTAGAATGCCCCTGGGTTCAATCCCCAGTACCACCACCAAAAAAAAAAAGTTGCTATGAAGTTAAAGTATCTTGAAATATTTTACGTTTTTTTTTTTTTTTTTCAGTACTGGGGATTGAACCCAGGGGCATTCTACCTCTGAGCTACACCCCTAGCCCTATTTTTTATTCTTTATTATTTATATTTATTTATCTATTTATTTATTTATTTATTTATTTTGCGGTACTGGGGATTGAACTCAGGGGCATTCTACCTCCGAGCTACACCCCCAGCCCTATTTTTTATTCTTTATTTTGAAACCAAGTCTCATTAAGTTGCAGAGTGCCTCACTAGGTAGCTGAGGCTGGCTGTGAACCCAGATCCTTGGGTCTCAGCCTCCAAAATGCTGGGATTCCAAGCTTGTGCCACCACGCCCAGCTCCAACCTTTTTTTTTTTTTTTTTTTTTTTTGCGGTACTGGGGATTGAACTCAGGCGCGTTCTACCTCCGAGCTATACCCCCAGCCCTATTTTTTATTCTTTATTTTGAAACCGGGTCTCACTAAGCTGCGGAGTGCCTCACTAGGTAGCTGAGGCTGGCCGCGAACCCGGATCCTCCGATCTCAGCCTCCCAAATGCTGGTATTACAAGCGTGTGCCACCATGCCCGGCGCTCGTACTGTTTTGATAGTGCCTATAATCCCAGTACTTGGGAGGCTGAGACAGGAGGATCTGACAGGTTTGAAGTCAACCCCAGCAATTTAGTGAGACCCTGAGCTACTTAGCAAGATCTGTTTCAAAATAAAAAGTAAAAAAACGGCTGGGGGTGTAGCTTGGAAGTAGAATGCCCCTGGGTTCAGTTCCTACTATAGCCATCCCCCCCAAAAGACCTATCTGGCCAGGCATGGTGGTACTCAGTAGAATTCTCCTGAATACACCTCCCAAAAATTACCTCTGATTTTTATCCCTTCTGTTGTAGGCACAGTTCTAGGATGGCCCCTAAGATTTCATGTTCCTGATATATGCTACATATAATCTACTCCCCTTAAGTGTGGCAAGACTTATATGATGGACAATCACTCCTCAAGATTTAAGTTATATTTTATGGAAAGGTGAATGGATTTTGCAGATGTTATTAAGATTCCTAATTGCCAGGCATGGTGGTGCACACTTGTAATCCCAGCATTTGGGAAGCTGAGACTGGAGGATCCGGGTTCGAGGCCAGCCTAAGCTGCTTAGTGAGACACTCTGAAACTTAGTGAGACCCTGTTTCAAAATAAAGAATAAAAAAATAGGGCTGGGGCTGTAGCTCGGAGGTAGGATGCTCCCAGGTTCTATCCCCAGTACTGAAAACAAACAAAAAGATTCCTAATCATCTGATTTTGAAGGAAATGGGAAATTGCTGTGAGTGGGTCTGGCCTAAGCATATGAGCCTTTTAAAGGTTGTCCAAAAGTAAGAGATGTGCTGGGGGTGTAGTTCAGTGGTAGAGAGTCTAGCATGTACAAGGCCTTGGGATTGATCTCCAGTACTGCAAAAAAAAGAAAAGGAAAAAAAAAAAAAAAAAAAAAAAGAGA
>PVLC010036817.1:0-15596 GCA_004027655.1 Graphiurus murinus | reverse complement strand
TAATCCCAGCATTTGGGAGGCTGAGACCGGAGGATCCGGGTTCGCGGCCGGCCTCAGCTACTTAGTGAGGCACTCTGCAACTTAGTGAGACCCGGTTTCAAAGTAAAGAATAAAAAATAGGGCTGGGGGTATAGCTCGGAGGTAGAATGCCCCTGAGCTCAATCCCCAGTACCGCAAAAAAAAAAAAAAAAAAAAAAAAGAAGGACACTGGATTCCTTTCAATAGATGAGCTATAGCTGGGCATGGTGGCAGTACTTGGGAGGCTTAGACAGGAGGATCACAGGTTCATGGCCAGCCTCAGCTACTTAGTGAGACTCAGCAACTTAATGAGACCCTGTTTCAAAATAAAGAATACAAAATAGGGCTGGGAGTATAGCTCAGAGGTAGAATGTCCCTGGGTTCAACCCCCAGGGACCACCACCAAAAAAAAAGAAGGTGAGCTACAGGGCAAAGTCCCTGCTTCCCCCTCCCCACTGGACCCATAAGAACCAGCTCTGCCAGATGCTCCTCCTGGCTTGCTGGTCTGGTTATAATCAGAGGCAGCTGTGGATCATATTTTCCACTTACCTGTTTTACCTGACTCATTCACTCCATAAATTCTACCATGGCAAAATATGAGGTTGGGAAGTTGGGTTTTCTTCTGTAGTTTGAATAAAAATTTGACTTATGTGAATGAAAATATGGTTCCCCAAACTCTAGTTTAGCTGTGGTGGGATTTTAGGATACACATCATTAAACTGTACCCTACACCCATTCATCTGTCCTGTTAGCTAAAGTAATCCTAAAAAAAAAAAAAATGTTGGCAGATTTGCACTTCCCAATTTCAAAACTTTCTACAAAGCTATTAACACTCAAGACTACATGGTACTGGCATAACTACTGACATATAAATGAAATAGAATTGAGAATCCAGATGGTCAACTGCTGAGACAATTGAATAGGCAATAGGGAAAGAATGGTCTTTTCAACAAATTGTGTTGGGACAATTGATACCCACATGAAAAGAATGAAGTTGAATCCCTACTTCATATTCTTTGTGTGTGTGTGTGTGTGTGTGTGTGTGTGTGTGTGTGCGCGCGCGGTACTGGGGCATTCTACCTCTGAACTCTACCTCCAGCCCTATTTTATTCCTTATTTTGAAACAGGGTCTCACTAAGTTGTGGAGTGCCTCACTAAGTTGCTGAGGCTGGCTGCAAACCTGTGATCCTCCTGTCTTAGCCTCCCAAGTACTGGGATTACAAGCGTGTACCACCACACCTGGCTCCCTACCTCACATTCTAAACAAAAGTTAACTCCCTTTGTACACTGAAGAGAACTTTTCAAAATATAAATCTAGTCATATCATACAGTTTTCATAGCTCTCAGGATATAAGACCCTGATTATTCAGGGTCTGGCTCTAATGATCTTTCCATATTTATCTCATTTTAGGCTCTCCAAATGCTCTGCACTTCAGTTACACTGGTTGTCTTTGTTTTTCAAAAACACAGTAACTTTGCACATGCTTTCCCTACTCTATCTGGGACACTCTTCCTTTTTATTTTTTTGTTTTGTGGTACTGGGGATTGAACTCAGGAGCATTCTACCTCCTAGCTACATCCCCAGCCCTATTTTTTTTATTCTTTATTTTTGAAACAGGGTCTCACTACGTTGTAGAATGTCTCACTAGGTAGCTGAGGTTGGCCGGAAACCCAGATCCTCTGGTCTCAGCCTCCCAAATGCTGGGATTACAAGCGTGCGCCACCACGCCCAGCCACTCTTTCCTTTTTATTACTCACTCTTTGGATTTCAGATCTAAGGCCGTTTCCTCAGAAATTCTTCCTGAAACTTCCCCAGATTAGGCTGCACACCCTTATTACATGTTCTCCTGTACCTATAGAGTATACCATAGTGTCTAATAGCATGAACTCTACAGCCAAACTGCTTGGATTCTATTTCTGGCTCTGCCACTTTCTAGTTGTGTGATTCTGGGCAAGTCATTTAGCCTCTCTAAGCTTTAGTTTCCTTATATGTAAAATGCTTACAGATTAGATCAGTGATTTACAGCTGAAGGTGATTTTGCCCCCCAGGGGACTACTACTAGCAGCTAATGGGTAGAGATCAATGATGCTGCTAACCATCTTATAGTGTTCTGCACAGTTTCCTCTAACAGACTTATCCAGCCCAATCGCTAATAGTGCAGAGGCCTGGTGTGTAGCTCAGTAGCAGAGTCTGTGCCTAGCATATGTGAGGTCCTGGGTTTGACTCCTAGCACTACAAAATATGAAACAAACAAAATAAAAAAAATCTTCCACAGAAGCCTTCAATTAAATGGCTTATTATTTGTTAAGTGCTTAGAACAGTGTCCAACATATAGCAAACATATATATGTTAGTTATTACTGTACAGATCATAGGTGCCAAAAAGAAAAGAGTATCTTTTGCTCACTTTTCTATTACAAGGACCAGTATCTGGCACATAACGTATACTCAGTAAAAATTTGATTGAATAATTTTTGTTTTTCAGTACTGGGAATTGAATCCAGGGGCATTCTACCTCTGAGTTATACCCCCAGCCCTTTTTATTTTAAAACAGGGTCTTGCTAAGTTGCTAAGGCTGTCCTCAAACCTGCTATCATCCTGTTTCAGCCTCCCAAGTACTAGAATTATGGGTGTGTACCACCCTGCCCAGAAGAATGTAAGTGTATTTTTATAATGTAATTTTTCTTTTTTCTTTTTTTGGTACTGGGGATAGAACCCAGGATCTTGTGTATGCTCAGCACATGCTCTACCACTGAGCTAAGCCCCCAGCCTGGATTTTCTTCTTCTTTTTCTTTTTGGTACTGGGGATTGAACCCAGGGGCATTCTACCTCTGAGCTACACCTATTTTTTATTCTTTATTTTGAAACAGGGTCTTACTAAGTTGTAGAGGGCCTCACTAAGTAGCTTAGGTTGACCACGAACCTGTGATCCTCCTGTCTCAGCCTCTCAAGTACTGGGATTATAAGCGTGTGCCATGCCTGGCCTGGATTTTCTTCTTCTTTTTTTTTTTTTTTTCTGTACTGGGGATTGAACTCAGGGGTGTTCTACCTCCGAGCTATACCCCCAGCCCTATTTTTTATTCTTTATTTTGAAACCGGGTCTCACTAAGTTGCAGAGTGCCTCACTAGGTAGCTGAGGCTGGCCGCGAACCTGGATCCGCTGGGATTACAAGCGTGCACCACCACGCCCTGGATTTTCTTCTAATAAGAATATTTTTATTGTAAAAAAGTAAAAGTTTAAAATTTTAGGATAATAATCCCTTTTAGGGGAGAGGAAAGGAGAGAATCACTTTGGGGGATGGTAATGACTTATTATTCTTTTTTTTTTTTCGGTACTGGGGATTGAACTCAGGGGCATTCAACCTCTGAGCTACATCACCAGCCCTATTTTTTATTCTTTATTTTGAAACAGGGTCTCACTAAGTTGCGGAGTGCCTCACTAGGTAGCTGAGGCTGGCCGAGAACCCGGATCCTCCGGTCTCAACCTCCCAAATGCTGGGATTACAAGCGTGCGCCACCACGCCCGGCTTGACTTATTATTCTTTATGAACCACACATACTATATAGACATTTTTGTTTGCATTATATCTTCCATTACAAAATAAGTACTGGGATTACAGGCATGTACCACCACACCTAGCTCTTGACAGAGTATTTAAAAAACACAGACTATATTGTAAAAGAGTAGCCTCTGAATTAGACATGACTACCAATTCAAACTCCTATAGGATGAAGAAAACAGAAGGATTATTACCTTGGTTCGATTTTTTCTGTTGTAGAATTTCTCATCAAGTTGTTCTGCACAAGCCGGAACTGCAATATACCACAGAAATGAGGAACCTCTTCCACACCCCCTATCTGTCTCTTGCCAGTCATTCCAAACTTCTGGCATATAAAAACATTTAGGTTTTGTTTGCTCACCGGTTTATCCTTCCTTCAAGCCAGAGTTGGGCTTTCAGGATGATGGGCCAAAGACTTGCTTTTAGTTTAGATGCTAATGTTACCTGTGTTACTGTACTTAAAAGTAATGTTAATGGTGTTCCAATGGATTCCTGACTAAAGTCTCCTAGTCTCGAGTTTTTGAAATACGATTGTATGAGACCACCCCTATTTCTATGCACTACCTTTACTTTCTCTGCTTAAAGCAATGGAAAAAACAAGATTCTGAAAAAAAAATAAACATTAACTAGCAATAAAGGAACTAAGGGGAAATTCAAGGTGAATTATGATGGTCAATAGGACCTTAGGAAAGAAAATCCTCATTATATCACCAGAGGGCACTGTTGCACACTCTCTAATTGAGAATTGGTCTAATGTTTATGTATTTATTCTTTGCATCTTTTTTCATTTTTTCTCCTCCAATGTATTGTATTCTGTGTCCCTGGTTAATGATGCTTCTAAACTATTGGAAGCTTCTCCTGCTCACCTGCTGATGATAGTCCCTCTGCTTGATGAACTTGTCTACTACCTTCTCCACCTGTCTATCACATTCCACCTGAAGATATTTGATCAGGGTATAAAGTCTCCCTGGTCCATAATAGGTTTCCACTATGGGTTGGTGGGTCTCCACAATGCGGGCAATCCCTAGAAGGAAGTAAGAGGGTTAGATTTCAAATAGTCTTTCCACAAAATAAATTCCTTTCTTCCATCTGGGAGTAACTCAATCCTTTTGGGCAGGTTCACTTCCTGAAATGAACACAAATAATTCTAGGTAGTGCTGGGGGTCGTTATGCAAATTTGTCAAATATGCACAGATTGGCAACATGCATTGGAGAAGTTATATCAATAAGTTTTTTTTGTTTTTCTCTCCAGCAGTATCTTTGGAAATCAGGATCACTCTCTTTCCAATAATTTATGTTAGGGCTACATTTACTCTTACAGAGTTTGGGTCTTGAGGACTGGAGAGGATCAAAATAATGTAATGACTCTTAATCTTGCTAATCAGATACTAAACCTAGGAGTTAATTCTCTAATAAATCAATATACAGTAGACCACAGGATTAGGTTAAAGGCATCAGGATAAAGGGCAGAGAAGGACAGGTTAGGATATGAGTGTCAGACCAGAATGTATTTGGCCTCCCCAGAAAGAAGAAAGAGGCTTGCCTTCAAACAGGAGAGTGAGTGTGTCTGCGAAGATGACTGCAGCTCTTCGATCACTCATGTCCGATCCCAGCACCAAGAGTAGGTTCTCTTCAGCTTTATTAGCCACCTGAGAAAAGCAGAAAGTCCACATATATTTCTCAGCCTTGACCAGGTATGTCTCAGTTTTCCAAAAAGGCTTCTCATCAGCCTTTTATTTATTTTTTAGATTGAATCTAGGGACATTCTATGTCTGGGTTATACTCCCAGCCCTATTTTATTTTATTTTTGCAGTCCTGGGGATTGAACCCAGAGGCATTCTACCTCTGAGCTATACTTCCAACCAGCCCTATTTTTTATTCTTTTTTTGTGAAACAGGGTCTCACTAAGTAGCTGAGGCTGGTCACAAAGCTGTGATCCTCCTGTCTCAGCCTCCCAAGTATTATATTTTTATTGTGAAACTGGGTCTCACTAAGTTGCTAAGAGCCTAAGTAGCTGAGGCTGGCTTCAAAGCTGCAATCCTCCCGCCTCAGCCTCCCAAGTACTGGAATTACATGCATGTGCCACCACGCCTGGCTCATTAGTTTTTTTTTTTTTTTTTGCGGTACTGGGGATTGAACTCAGGGGCATTCTACCTCCGAGCTATACCTCCAGCCCTATTTTTTATTCTTTTTATTTTTTTTATTTTATTTTTTTGCGGTACTGGGGATTGAACTCAGGGGCATTCTACCTCTGAGCTATACCCCCAGCCCTATTTTTTATTCTTTATTTTGAAACCAGGTCTCACTAAGTTGCGGAGTGCCTCACTAGGTAGCTGAGGCTGGCCGCGAACCCGGATCCTCTGGTTTCAGCCTCCCGAATGCTGGGATTACAAGCGTGCGCCACCACGCCCGGCTATTCTTTTTATTTTGAAACTGGGTCTCACTAAGTTGCAGAGTGCCTCACTAGGTAGCTGAGGCTGGCCACGAACCCAGATCCTCCGGTCTCAGCCTCCCGAATGCTGGGATTACAAGCATGTGCCACCATGCTCAGCTCATTAGTTTTTTTATCGCCATATTTCCCTTGATGCTTGGAGGTCCAGGCAGTACCTTGGAACCTCACTGCTCCCCAGGGAGAGTTGGGCTCTTGGTTATCTGAGCTTAGGCAGGACAAAGAACTTGAGTATAGTAGTGGCTCTTCTTCCATTCAGAGGCATAAGTAATGCTTCTGTCCTCTTTGAAAATATGAACAGCCAGTAGGTATAGGAGAGTATAAGAGAGTGCCCATAGTTTAATCTCCTCAAAGTGTAATTTATATAATTAACAGTGTTTTTTTGAGCCAGGACAAGGACTCTGGGTACTGTATGAGGATCTTTTGAGGGATTAAAAGCAGAAGGCATTCCTAAGTCCCTGGTGGGAAAGCACTTTTTTTTTGCGGTACTGGGATTGAACCCAGGGGCATTTTACCTCAGAGCTACATCCTCAACCCTATTTTTTCGTCCTTATTTTGAAACAGGGTCTCACTAAGTTGCAGAGGGCCTCACTAAGTAGCTGAGGCTGGCTGCGAACCTGGATCCCAGTATTTGGGAGACTGAGACAGGAGATTGCAGGTTCTTGGCCAGCCTCAGCTACTTAGTGAGGCCCTCTACAACTGAGTGAGACCTTGTTTTAAAGAAAAAAAAATAGGATTGGGGATGTAGCCTGGAGGTAGAATGCCCTGGGTTCACTAGTCTGGAGGTAGAATGCCCTTGGGTTCAATCCTCAGTACCGCAAAAAACAAAACAAACAAAAACAAAAACAAAAACAGGGCTGGGGGTGTAGCTCAGAGGTAGGTAGAATGCCTCTGGGTTCAATCCCCAGTACCACACACACACAAAAAAGCTAGTTTCTACTGAGCATGATGGCACATGCCTGCAATCCCAGTGACTTAGCGGGTTGAGATAGGGGGATTGCAAGTTCAAGGTTAGGGAGGGCAAATTAGTGAGACCTTGTCTCAAAATAAAAAATAAAAAGGGCTGGGGATGTAGCTCTGTAGTAGAGCAACCCTGGGGGTTCAATCCCTAGTATTGCAAAACAAAACAAACAAACAAAGAAAGAAGCCAGTTCCTGATTGACAGTTTGAAAAGGGAGATTCAACTTGTCAGAAAACTTGCATTTTAGTTTTCCTGTACTTTCACCTATCAGATGTCAGAAATATATGTGCAATAGTCAATTGCTAGACCATGCCTGGTAAACAGCAGGCTGGCAATAAATGGGTTGAATGAATATATACATCCAGTCCTGCTAGACCATAACAAAGAGGACTCATATCTAGAAGAAAGTATCTATAGAAATTGGTCTCATCCAAAGCTGGGCGTGGTGGCGCACATTTGTAATCCCAGTACTTGGGAGGCTGAGACCGGAGGATCCGGGTTCGCAGCCAGCCTCAGCTTCTTAGTGAGGCCCTCCGCAGCTTAGTGAGACCCTGTTTCAAAATAAATAATAAAAAAATAGGACTGGGGACGTAGTCTGGAGGTAGAATGCCCCTGGGTTCAACCCCCAGTACCGGAAAAAAAAAAAAAAAGAAATTGGTCTCATCCAGTACCTCAATCTACAGGCAGAGAACCATACCAATATCCTTCCAAGCAATCAGGATCCATACCTGCTTGCAAAGGTATTCTGAGAACTTGCTTAATCCGTCCTCATGCAAGCCTAGGAGCGGGAAGATCTTGAAGAAGCGCTCCACCTGGGGCAAATCCCCTTCCTTGGTGGCAATGGCAAACTTCTCTGCTACGATGGCTTTGAGACGCTGCTCAGCTTCCTGTAGCAATTTCAGGTTGGCATCAATCATACTCCCTAATCAATGGGAAGAAAATGAAAATTAATGGGTGTGGTGGTGCACTCTTGTAATCCCAGTATTTGGGAGGTTGAGATAGAAGGATCACAGGTTCATGGCCAGCCTCAGCAACTTAGTGAGACCCTGTTTCTTTTTTTTTTGTGGAACTGGAGATTAAACCCAGGGGCATTCTACCTCCGAGCTACACCTCCAGTCCTATTTTGTATTCTTTGTTTTGAAACAGGGGTGAGACCCTGTTTCAAAATAAAAAATAAAGCCAGGCGTGGTGGCGCACGCTTGTAATCCCAGCATTCGGGAGGCTGAGACTGGAGGATCCAGGTTCGAGGGCAGCCTCAGCTACCTAGTGAGGCACTCCACAACTTAGCGAGACCCGGTTTCAAAATAAAGAATAAAAAAATAGGGCTGGGGGTATAGCTCGGAGGTAGAATGCCCCTGAGTTCAATCCCCAGTACCGCAAAAAAAAAAAAAAAAAAAATAAGCGAGGCGTGGTGGTGCACATTTGTAATCCCAGTACTTGGGAGGCTGAGACGGGAGGATCTGGGTTCGTGGCCAACCTGAGCTATTTAGTGAGGCCCTCCACAACTTAGTGAGACCATTTCAAAATAAAGAATAAAAAAATAGGGCTGGGGGTATAGTTCAGAGGTAGAATGCCCCTGGATTCCATCCCCAGTACTGCAAAATAAATAAATAAATAAATAAAATTAAATTAAATAAACTAGGGATAGGGTACAGCACAGAGGTAGAATGCCCCTGGGTTCAATCTCCAGCACCATAAAAAAAAAAAAAAAAATGTAGGCAATATGGTCAAGTGCAAAGTACCCACTGGCCAGAGAATCAATAGATACAGACTATTTCCTTTTCCATAAAATGGGAGTAAGCACATTTGCCCTGGTATGGTACATGACCTAAATGGGACCTACTATTAGATAAGGAAATTTGCTAACAACATATTCCCTTTTCTTCATTGAGTTTGCCTGGCTCAGATTACAGATGCTTGTAACCAAACTACCAATCAATGGTTTGATATGCTGACCTTCTTTGCCCTGTCGGCTGAGCTCAATGACTGACTTGTCCAGGCACAAGTAGCGGTGAATGTGGGCTGCAGCCTGTTCATAGTCTTCATTCCTCAAGGCAGTCTGAACTCCATCCATGCAGAACTTTAGGTCCAAGATGTCATCAGCTCTCTGAATGGCCTGATAGAGGCGGTTCTGCAAAAAGACTTTGTGCTTAGAAATAATGTCCTTCTCTTTCTTTCATTCCTTTTTTTTTTTTTTTTTCTTTTTTTGCGGTTCTGGGGTTGGAACCCAGGGGCATTCTACCTCTGAGCTACATCTCCAGCCCTATTTATTTACTTATTTTTTGCGGTACTGGGGATTAAACCCAGGGATATCTACCTCTGGGCTATGCCCCAGTCCTATTTTTTATTCTTTATTTTGAAATAGGATCTCACTAAGTTGCACAGGGCCTCACTAAGTAGCTGAGACTGGCCAAGAACGCAGATCCTTCAGTCTCAGCCCAAGTATTGGGATTACAAGCGTGTGCCACCACGTCCAGCTCCAGCCCTATTTTTTATTCTTTATTTTGAAACAAGGTTTCACTAAGTTGCGGGAGGCCTCACTAAGTAGCTGAGACTGGTTGGGAACCTATGATCCTCCTGTTTCAGCCGCCCAAGTACTGGGATTACAAGTGTGTGCCACCACGCCTGGCTCCTTTTTTTCTTTTCTTTGTGGAACTGGGGATTGAATCCAGGGGCATTCTACCTCCAGACTACAGCTCCAGCCCTATTTGCCTTTCCTTTTTTTTTTTCCACAGTACTGAACGCAGGGGCATTCTACCTTTGAGCTACACCCCCAGCCCTATTTTTTATTCTTTATTTCGAAACAGGGTTTCACTAAGTTGCAGAGTGTCTCACTAGGTAGCTGAGGCTGGCCAAGAACCCAGATCCTCCAGTCTCAGCCTCCCAAATGCTGGGACTACAAGCGTGTGCCACTATGCCCAGCTTTTTCCTTTCCCTTTCTTTCCTTCTTTTCTTTCTTGGCACTGGGGATTGAACCCGGAGGGATTCTACCTTTGAGCTACACCCCCAGTCCGATTTTATTTATTTGGAAATAGGGTCTTGCTAGGTTGAAGAGAGTCTCACTGCTTTGCTGAGGCTGTCCTTGAACCTGCAATCCTCCTGTCTGAGCCTCCCAAGGACTGGGATTACAGGTATGTGCCACCATATCTGGCTTTAGCCCTTTATATTTTGAAACAGGGTCTCATTAAATTGCCAAGGATGGCTTCAAAGTTGCAATCCTCCTGCCTCAGCCTCCTGAGTAGCTGAGATTAAAGGCATTCACCACTGTGCCCAGCATAAAATCCTTTTTATATGTGGCTAGATTCATTCACTCTATTATTAGTGTTTTCCTGAGGTAGTTTTTTTTTTTTTTTTGCGGTACTGGGGATTGAACTCAGAGGCATTCTACCTCCGAGCTATACCCCCAGCCCTATTTTTTATTCTTTATTTTGAAACCGGGTCTCACTAAGTTGCGGAGTGCCTCACTTAGGTAGCTGAGGCTGGCCTCGAACCCAGATCCTCCGGTCTCAGCCTCCCAAATGCTGGGATTACAAGCGTGCGCCACCACGCCCGGCTCTGAGGTAGTTTTTTTGTGTGTGTGTGTGGTACTAGGGATTGAACACAGGGGTACTCTACCTCCGACCTACACCTTCAGTCTTTTTGTGTGTGTGTATGTGGTACGGGGGGATTGAACTCAGGGGCCTTCTACTTCTGAGCTACACCCCCAGCCCTATTTTATATTTATTTTGAAACAGGGTCTTGCTAGGTTGGTGAGAGTCTTGGCCTCCCAAATACTGGTTACAAGTGTGCACCACCATGCTCAGCTATTTTTTTAAATTTTGAAACAGGGTCTCACTAAGTTGCAGAGAACCTCACTAAGTAGCTGAGACTGGCTGCAAACCTACGAACCTCCTGTCTCAGTCTCCCAAGTACTGGAATTACAAGTGTACACCACCACACCTGGCTTATTTTTTGTTTGAAACAGGGTCTTGCTAGGTTGCTGAAAGAGTCTTACTAAGTTGCTGAAACTGGTCTTGAAACTTCAATGTCTCAGCTTCCCAAGTATTGGGATTACAGGCAGGCACCACCACACCTGGCTTTCATGAGGATTTTTATGTCTACATGCATAAGAGCTACTGGTCTGGAGTTTTTATTTATTTATTTATTTTATTTTTGCAGTACTTGGGATTGAACCTAGGAGCACTCTACGTCTGAGCTACATCCCCAGCCTTATTTTTTTTTTTGCGGTACTGGGAGTTGAACCCAGGGGCATTCTACCTCCGAGCTATACCCCCAACCCTATTTTTTATTCTTTATTTTATTTATTTATTTTTTTGCGGTACTGGGGGTTGAACTCAGGGGCATTCTACCTCCTAGCTATACCCCTAGTCCTATTTTTTATTCTTTATTTTGAAACCGAGTCTCACTAAGTTGCGGAGTGCCTCACTAGGTAGCTGAGGCTGGCCACGAACCCAGATCCTCCAGTCTCAGACTCCCGAATGCTGGGATTATAAGCATGCGCCACCACACCCGGCTTATTCTTTATTTTGAAACTGGGTCTCACTAAGTTGCGGAGGGCCTCACTAGGTAGCTGAGGCTGGCCTCGAACCCGGATCCTCCGGTCTCAGCCTCCCAAATGCTGGGATTACAAGCGTGTGCCACCATGCCCGGCTATTCTTTATTTTGAAACCGAGTCTCACTAAGTTGCAGAGTGCCTCACTAGTTAGCTGAGGCTGGCCTCGAACCCAGATCCTCTGGTTTCAGCCTCCCAAGTACTAGGATTACAAGTGTGCGCCACCATGCCCCACTAGTCTGGAGTTTTTAATGTGGTACCTTTCTCTGGTTCTGGGTCTTAGATTTTTATTGGATGCTGCTCTAATCTCTAATATGATAGTTTCTTTCTTTTTTTTTTTTTTTTTTTTTTTGTGGTGCTGGGGATTGAACTCAGGGGCATTCTACCTCTGAGCTATACCCCCAGCCCTATTTTTTATTTTTTATTCTTTATTTTGAAACAGGGTCTCACTAAGTTTTGGAGTGCCTCACTAGGTAGCTGAGGCTGGCCGTGAACCGGGATCCTCCGGTCTCAGCCTTTCTTGCCCTCTATTAACTCAAACAAAAAAGATTCAATGGGATTACCTTGGCCAGGTCAAGCTGACGAACTTTGCTGGACACATTCTCCGCTAGGTTGCAGGTAAAGGTGATCATTCCAGCCAACTGCTTTGCATCTCCCTCAATCAACTGCAAGTTGGGACTAGAGACACATATTGTCAGCACACATATATTTATAGGTGCAGAGAGTAGGATGAAGAGATGGAAAAAAAGATTCTGCAGATGGAGACTAAGTCTTCTTCTTTTGTACCTCCCCACAACTCTTAACTCAGTTCACTCTGCACACAGCTTTTTCTCAGGAGTATTTTACTGTGATCTCAGAGCTATACTTAATACAAAATTTATTTCTAAAATAACTAGATTCATCTCTAAGTAGATGCAGTCAAAGAACAAGAGAGCACATTCTCCTGGTTGGTAAGTAGCATAAAATGTAGCAACCAGCAATCTGAGACAATGCTGAAATCAGAGTAATTTTTATGACCAACAAACACACAATATCTATAAAAGCAGTGGTTCTCAAACTTGAGCTACCCAGTAGAATCACCTTGAGGCTTTTTTTTTTTTTTTTTTTTTTTTTTGCAGTACTAGGGATTCAGCCCAGGGGCATTCTACCTCCAAGCTACACCTGCAGCCCTATTTTTTATTCCTTACTTTGAAACAGGATCTCACTAAGTTGTGGAGGGCCTCACTAAGTAGCTGAGGCTGGGTGTACACCTGCGATCCTCCTGTCTCAGCCTCTCAAGTACTGGGATTATAAGTGTGTGCCACCACAGCTGGCTCGACCTGGAGACTTATTAAAATACATATTCCTAGGCCCTATTCCCAGAGCTTCTGATTCAGTAAGTTTGGGGCAGGACTCCAGTCTGCATTTCTAATAAGTTTCCATGTGGTCCAAGGACTCTTTGCTATCCAATGAAATATATACCCTTAGGTGTTCATTTTACCTTGAGGTAATGCTCCTTTCTAATTCAAACTGAATTGGAAGTGTATAAGAACGTTAGAAAAAGTAGTAACTTATCTAATGGACCCTGTTGGATTTTATAATAGCTCTTGCTATGATGCACAGACTTACCCCATTCGGTGGAGAGTGACCATCTTACTTTCAATGGTGCTTTGCTGTTCCAAAAGAGCATCCAGCTCGCTTTCCACCACTTTCTGAAACAGAGAGAAATATCTTGTCATTAGAATGGTCAGTAGGAACCTTAAGAGTTATTTAACCCAACCACTTAGCTGAGTAGTAAGTCCTATTTCTTTCTTTCTTTTTTTTTTTTTTTTGCGGTACTGGGGATTGAACTCAGGGGCATTCTACCTCCGAGCTATACCCCCAGCCCTATTTTTTATTCTTTATTTTGAAACAGGGTCTCACTAAGTTGCGGAGGGCCTCACTAGGTACCTGAGGCTGGCCTCGAACCTGGATCCTCCGGTCTCAGCCTCCCAAATGCTGGGATTACAAGTGTGCGCCACCATGCCCGGCTCAGAAAATAAATTTTTATCCAATAGTATTAGCATAGTGCTTCAGACAGTAGGTATTAAAGGAAATAAGTTGGGCATAGTAGTGCAAGCCTGTAATTCCAGTACTTGGGAGGCTGAGATAGGAGGATTACAGATTTGAGGCCAGCCTCAGTAATTTAATAAGACCCTGTTTCAAAATAAAAAAAAAATATTAAAAAGAAAAAGGGTAGCCGGGCGTGGTGGCGCACGCTTGTAATTCCCAGCATTCGGGAGGCTGAGACCGGAGGATCCAGGTTCGAGGCCAGCCTCAGCTACCTAGTGAGGCCCTCCGCAACTTAGTGAGACTCGGTTTCAAAATAAAGAATAAAAATTAGGACTGGGGGTATAGCTCGGAGTAGAATGCCCCTGAGTTCAATCCCCAGTACCGCAAAAAAAAAAAAAAAGAAAGAAAAAGGGTTAGGGGTATAGCTCAGAGGTAGAATGACCCTGAGTTCAATGCTCAGTACAAAAAAAATTTTTGTTTTCAATTTGGCTAAACAAGTGAAATTTTCAAAGGTACAGCCCGTACTTCAGATAAATACAAGTCTATCTTAGTCAAGCCACTTACTGTACTACCTCAATTTATGTACCTTCTTTTTTTTTTTTTTTTTGCAGTATGAAGCCAGGGGCATTCTACCTCCGAGCTATACCCAACCCTATTTTTTATTCTTTATTTTCAAACAGGGTCTCACTAAGTTGCGGAGGGCCTCACTAAGTACCTGAGGCTCGCCACAAACCCAGATCCTCCGGTCTCAGCCTCCCAAGTACTGGGATTACAAGTGTGTGCCACCATGCCCGGCTTTATGTACCTTCTTATGCTTCAGTTTCTGTATCTGTAACATAGTGATAGCAATACATACTTCATTGGACTATTGTGGGAATCAAGCATCAAGCAGGACAATACACAAAGTGCTTAACACAGTGTATAGTGTACGGTTCATAAACCGCCTTTAATATAAGCAACACACACACACACACACACACACACACACACACACACATTTTGTACTGGAGATTGAACCCAGGGGCATTCTACCTCTGAGCTATACCACCAGCCCTTTTTATTTTTTATTTTGAAACAGGGTCTCACTAAGTTGCTGAGGCTGTCCTCGAATCTGTGATCCACCTGTCTCAGCCTCCCAAGTACTGAGATTACAGGTGTACACCACCATGTCTGGCTTAATATTAGCAATATACTTTTACTAAAATAGGCCATCCAGAGCATGGTGGCACATGCTTGTAATCCTAGTTTTTGGGAGGCTGAGACAGGAGGATCACAGGTTTGAGGACAGCTTCAGCAACTTAGTGAGACCCTGTTTCAAAATAAAAAATAAAATTGGGCTGGAGGTGTAGCCTGGAGGTAGAATGCCTCTAGGTTGAATCCCCAGCACCAAAATAAATAAATAAATAAATAAGCCACCCAGAGCATGGTGGTGCATACTTGTAATCTCAGTACTTGGGAGACTGAGACTGAAGGATTGGGTTCAGTCACCAGTAAGACCAAACACATCTTCCTGAGAAAAGTATTAGTGCTAGGGTTGGTGCTAGTTAATATTTTAAAATATTCAAAGATATCAGTGACTTCACTCTTCCAGGCCGAGCCTAAATGGCTTTTTTTGTACTCAACCTTTTTATTTAAAAGTTTGGTTTGGAAAAAAACTGCTAAACTTTTATTTAATTTTTTTATTTTTTTTTGTGGTACTGGGGATTGAACTCAGGGGTGTTCTACCTCCAAGCTGTACCCCCAGCCCTATTTTTTATTCTTTATTTTGAAACCGAGTCTCACTAAGTTGAGGAGGGCCTCACTAGGTAGCTGAGGCTGGCCTCGAACCCGGATCCTCCGGTCTCAGCCTCCCAAATGCTGGGATTACAAGCATGCGCCACCACGCCCGGGTTCGAGGGCCAGCCTCAGCTACCTAGTGAGGCCCTCCTCAACTTAGTGAGAATCGGTTTCAAAATAAAGAATCAAAAATAGGGCTGGGGGTATAGCTCGGAGGTAGAAAGCCCCTGAGTTCAATCCCTAGTACCG